>UCOK01018883.1:0-64701 GCA_900474325.1 Synergus umbraculus | reverse complement strand
TATATATATATATATATTAATAATATTTGGACCCCAAGGATTTTTTAAAATTTCCAAAATTACGGAAGTTCCTTTATGTTAAATTTAGGGGTTGATTTTTGGAATTATGGATATTTCTGGAAGCGCTATTTAGATTTCGAATAAGTTTAAGGATATGATACAGTTACAAGACAAATTTCAAAATGTTACACGAGAAAAAAGTAAAATTTTTCAGAATTACGTGTTATTCCTGTAATAAAAAAATTTTCAAAAATCCTTTGGACCTTAAATGTCTTTTGTACCACTATAATTTCATTAAGTTCCATTAAAATCGGTAGAACATTTGCAATTCCTTATTTTTCTTAAAGTTGGTAATTAGTAGATTGCAAAAATATGCTTGTCTCGAAAACATAAAAAAAATTCTATAGGACTGTAGGCTAAGTGCGCAAAGCAATAAGCGTTCTGCAATACGTGGGGACGAAAGGGATGGAAGATTACTTTTCGATAAGGAATAATTAAAAATTTCCTCGTTTAAGGCAGCTAATTTCGTTTCTGCAGTCGCATCTAGCTGAGAAGTGTTGTCTTGCAAAGAGTAGTAGGAGAGGAGAAAAAAAGGGGGGGTGGGGGTCACGGGAGTTCCTACCGGAAAAAATAACCGCTAAAATACTCGAGAGATAAAGAAGATAAAGGCCTGACTCGTCGGTTAGCGGTAATTTACATCGGTTCTGTGACTCCGGACTCAGTTCTCGGATGAAAAATATTTCATGTCGTTCGTTTGCTGATAAGAGTAATTAAAAAATAAAATATAAGGAATAATGCAAAGTAGAGGGATGTTAAAAAAATTCTTCTTGAAAAACCAGACTTGGAATAATTATTTGAAAATATTTGTCCCCCCTCCCCCCCCCCACACACCTCATCAATTGTGGAGGGGATGGTGAGTGCAGTAGTAAAATATTTTTTGATAGAAGACGTTAATAAATTTCCAATTATGGGAGGGGTGTGACAAAAAATATTGTGAAGCTTCAGATTCTGCTGTTTGTAATCGATAATTAGATGTCAATGCTTCTAAGGGGTTGATAATCAATATTCTTGTTAGAATATGAAAATAGAGCTCCTTAGATAGTTCAAGTTAGACTGGAACTCGAGGCTAGATCATAAATCTCTTTGGTGTAGACTAATGTAGTGGTAATAGAGTATAAATGGGGGTTGCGACCCGAGGTCAGCCCGTCTTACACCCCTAAACTGTCGTCCGCCACCTTCGCCCTCATGCAAGGACCGGCCGAGACCTTAAACTCACATCGAACCCATTCTTGGTCGTAAACCGAAGAGTAACTATTCAAACAACTTTCAGGATTTTCTCCCAATCAAATATCTCACCGGGAAAATTATTATACTTTCTTCAAGCAAAGAGAAATTTATATTTGAACGATTTTGTTTTATTCGAGACACTTTCCTTATTCCAATTAACAGAATGTTTATTTAATTTCAATGAAACATATATTCAAGCTCATTAATTAAAATAAATATGTTTGACTGTAATAAATAATTTCTCTAACTAAAATTGTTTAACTGAAGTAATTAATTTATCAATATAGTGATTGTATTAATCAATTAATTATTTAATTCATTTTTTAAATGACAAAATAGATTTCTTGTTTAGAAACCTTCATTTTTTAAACGGTTATGAACTCAATTTTATAATTTTTAAAGAAAAAAAAAACTAATCACAGACATTCATTTTATTGTATATAAAATATTTTATAAAATATTAAATTGTGAATTTCTGTTCAGTAAACGGATTGTATCCTTATACCGGAAGGTGCTGCCGTCTCAGGAGCGCGAAGAGAACTAATGACAAAACTTTTACCGCCTTCGAGAATTATAAGCTTCACTTTTTAATAGAATGGACTTGGATAAAATTTTCTAATTAAAGATCTTTTTAATAAATTTATTATGAAAGACAATGAACTTTTAAAAGAAAACGGAAAGAACCACAAAAACTTTTATTCGTATTAAATCTCGAGGAGAGAAGGCAACTAATTAAATTTTTTAAATAGAAAACACTTTTAATATTTTTTTAACTAATTGACTTTATAATTAAAGAAAATCATTATCTACCTTAAAAACATCTTAGAAAATTATAAAACAAACCATTTATGAACAAAACACTCTATTGAATCGTGTAAGGAGATACAAAATACAGTTTTGAGATTTTGAAGTAGTTGAATTCACGTTTTCTTTTGGCGGTAATTAAAAATTTCTCCACATTTCAAAAACTGAAAGAGAATTTGAAATCGTGGCTAACAGAAAAGAGGTAGAGCACGTACCAGCTAGATTCTAGAAAGGCTCAAGTGAAGGTAGGTGTCGTGAATTGAAACGTAGGAATAGAAATTGAATACGAATGGGAGTTACAGTGGTTGGAGGGTTGGGGGTGTTGGGAGGTTTGACGTAGGGGTTGGCCGGTACGTCAACCGTATCTTCGGGCGAACACTGGTCAGCACTACCCCGTTCAACAGAAGCTTTTGCTCTCCTCGCGAAGTCTACATACGTGCACTTGTAAACGTAGAACAGAGAAGTAGGCAAACGGGACCCCATGGATACGCGCACCCATTGTTCCGTGAACTTTGCAACAACTTTGCGGGAAAGGCTTTTCTCTCTCCATCTCCATCTCACATTTCTCTCCTCTCTCTAACTCCACTCAATGTTATTGTTATCCAAGTTTTACTTTCATTGACTCCACATTTCAAACTTCGAGCATTCTATTTCAACATTTACCTTTCTCGAAAGTCAATATCATAATGCTTGAAAATAAGCAACCACCTCCGAGAAAAAGGTAACATGTCCTAGAAAAAAAATAACAACGAAAAAATTTTCTTATTAATTTATTAATTTTTATTCTATTTTTAAGACTTTCAATTTTAAAGTAGATTTAAAGTATATTATAGTCGACTCCCAACATGGAATTAATTTCTAAAGATTCAGAGGAGGATTGCTTGAAACATTTTTTTTCTTGAACTCATTAGATTTCTGAAGCAAAAGGGACTGAATGTAAATTTCATTAGAGCGAAGAGACAGAAAAAAACGAAGCGTTCATTGCCTATGAGAAATGGGCTGCTTAAATATTTATGGTGCTAAAAAAATATTAATGGGGATTTACGTTGCTCACGAGTGTATATTGTCGAGGGTAAGTTTGACTTGCAGTCACGGGGCTGATATTAGCCATGCCGTCGAAAAGGGCTGGACAAAACAACTCTCCATCGATGCCCTCTTTTGCCCTCTCCTTCCCTTTTTACCCTCTTCACGTATGATTTACTAATCACTTCCCTTTCAGACTCTTAAAACAACATCCACATATCCTTGTTTAAAATTCTCACAATCAATAATTAGTTTCACTAAACACTTCCTTCGAAACTAATTGTCACAATAAAATTGAAAGCATCCTGCAGTTGTTTCTAAATATTTCTTTTGCATTTAAGAATCTCTATATATTATAAACATATCTCGCCCCTGTTTTAAAAAATTGAGAATGACTAGGCCTTTTATCCTTGACTGTACGTATTGGACACGCTCATCTTTCCTTATTTTCATCATTTGACTAAACCCACTTTTATTATTGACTATACCCTGCGGACACTTCCATTTTATCCTTGAATATAAACTTTAAACATAGAAATACAATTTATCAACCGAAAGAAAGAAAAATTAAAATCAAAACACAAATTAAGATAAATGACTTATTTCTCCCCAACTTTGAGCTATCGTACCATGAAATAAAAGGTCATAAAATTCTAATCTACTTTTTGCAAACGTTAGTCACCCTTTGAAAAAGTACGTCGTGGGTGAAATTATTAAGTATAAGGAGAGTGCGTGGACTAAAAAAAATGTAGAACGCTAATTTAAAATCAGCCAATTAAATACACAATGGGTAGATACCGGTGTAGACGAATGTACTAATTCGTGAACTGCGCAACGTCGTCATGCGCAATTAAAGTACCAATTATGAGAGATAAAGAATGCCAAAGGCAACCCCAATAAAATTAGCATGAAATACGACGTTCCCTCGTACCAGGCCCAGCGCGTGTATACACGTCCGCTGAAGAACAATAAAGTCCTTATCACAGTCACAAATTAAAAATAATTATTTTTTAAGCTGAACCCTTAATCAAGGAGTGGGGGAAAAGCCAAAGGCGTATTCCTTCCGCGAAGAAACTGGCACCCATTACCCTCCCGATGAGATTCTTGTCAATGAATTATCGGCGACTCTTTACCGATGGTGAAGCTCCCCCTTTCACTCGGGTTCAACCCTTTTTTTTCGAAGTTCTTTCTTGCAATAAGGACGATCGTTCCTGTCCCCGCGGGGTAAAAGTCGTTTTACAGGCTCTGATTATCAGGGACGTAAGTCCGTGATGGAAAGTGTTCTTAATGTCTTCTGGCACTCTTATCAGGGTGAATAAAAAATCTAGAATTTAATTTTGCTTTTTATTCCTCTTTTCTTAGTTGAAATAATTGTTTTGGAATTTTTATTTGAATTCTTCTGAGGGGTCGATTAGGTAGCTTTTCTTTTCGAATTCTGCTTTTCGTTTTCCGGCTTCAGCTTGTACTTAGAAATTCTAAATAATCGAGTTTGGAGCTTAAAGATGAAAGAAGGGGTTTTTCCAAATATAATATTTGATTGAAGAAGAAATTAAAATTGGGTATGTTCTTTGTTTCTAAAACTTGAAGAAGTACGATAAGAATCGAAGGGGTGATTTAATCCACGGGATGATCCCAAGGAGCCCCGAAATACTTACCGCGATTCGACGCGCCGCGGTTTTTTTCCCCAGCTGTTTCCGTGGCATTAGGCTTCTTATTTATGGACTTTCATTAAGATAAAGGGATGAGAAAGGGTAAGGGGTTTCGCGCCATCGCCAAACACCGTACAATTATTTTCACGACGGGCGTCTTTCGCCCTTTCTAGGAGGTTTAGAGCCATCGTGCGGGAGAACCAATGCAAATAAAACCGTCAAATAAATTTCGATACCGATCTTCACTCGAAGGGGATCAACCCTTTCTTTTTGCGAATCAAGATCCATTTCTCGAGGGTTCTCGATGGCCAGGCTTTTCTTTATTCAACTTGGATTAAACACTCGCCAACGAGCCTTTCTCAAATCTCTCCAAAAAACAGAGGGCACGATTCTTTTCGTAGTAGTATAAAGAGATTCGTTCTCTATAGTAAGTGTTGCTTTATTATAGGTTTTTGAAGATCCCAATATTTATAAAAAAACAAATCTTTTCAACACTCGAACCCAGGATATGAACCCGAACTCAGGGAAATGAAATATTTTTGCAAATATTTGGATATCAAATGATGTGAAAAAAATTAAGAATGCTTTTAAGATTCTCTTTAAGTCTGTTTCAGGTATCTTGAATCTTTCGCTTGGAAAGCTCGCGTTTTGCATTGTGAGGCACGTTATTCGAGTCCTCTGTCTGTTGGCGAATAGCGCGAGCGAGGTCAGTTGTCAAAGTTCGCGAGCAAGGTGCCTGAAGGCTGGAACGACACTCGAAGTGGCCCGTGGCTACGTAGGTTTGCCTGCTATCACCATTGAAACGGCAAGTGAAATATACGAAATAAATCTTGCAAGGTCCCATTCAACGTAGACAATACAGAGTCCAGTCCTATGGCCGCTGTCGAGGGTAGCTTAGCTTATTGTGTGACGTTGGGGCAGAAACGCGAACTCGAACCTACCCTTACCCTCTCTCACATTTCGTCTTTCCAACGATCCTTCTCCACACTTCTCCTCTTTCACCCCCATTTCTCATTCTCCACCAAGTTCCAAAAAATAATCATTAAAGCAGTGCCATTACTTATTTCAATTACCTCCATTATCATTAATTAGGTAAATGAGAGTGAAGTACATATTCGTAGCTCTAGCCATCTCCAGAAATTTTCTATAAATATTTGAAGAGTATCTCTACTACCTCCAGAGTTACACCAGAAAAATTCAAATATTAGGCTTAGAACGACTAAAAGGCTTTAAAAAGAGCGCATTTCAGGTGTTTGGAAATTGGGGTTCGAAACACGAAGTTGGGAAGATATGATGGTAATAAAATTTGTGGGTTCAAAAAATTAAAACCAGAAGTGGTTTATTTTTCCTTGTTAGTATGTTTTATCTGACATGCCATCTTTTTCTCCCTGGCGAAACGCAGGTCAGTGTTGCTGAGTAAATATCACTAGTGCGGACGATCTTTGCGAGGGGTGGTCGTAAAGAATGGTCGTATTCAGAGTCCGGCACCCCTTCCTCTAGGGTCCGGTCCACCCTCCTTCAACCCTGTGTCGGTGTGGCTGAGTCGACCACAGTACAAAGTTTCTGAAGCGAGACAAGCCGCAATATAATGCCACCCCTTGGAACCGGCCAATGGGTACCGACTCACACCCCCAACCCCTTCTCCCAGATTCTTCTTTTTTGAAACAAAACCAGAGCAGGAGAATTCTCAATCTGCTTCCTGAATTCCTAAGTTGAACATCAGTCGAAATTTTTAACAAAGCATTGATCTTAATTATCTAATAATGCTTAGTAACAATCGAGATGGTGAGTTGAAGCTGGAGCAAAGCTCCTCTGATTCGGAGGACAATCACGTGCCCCAGTGCGATCGGACAATTGAATCATTAATTGATTTGATTGATTGTATCTGAGCACGTTGACGGTTGCACATGTTGAATAGGTAGCCATATTGCTGGCTTGGTTGCGGTATGTCCGGAGGATTCATACCTAACCACCCATCCTCATACAAATACACATGAGTGCACACAGCTCTATATAGAGAGAGAGTACTACACCTACACGAAAATGCTCTTGGGGTGGAGAGGGTTGGCCCGTTGCACGTGTACGTCGACTGTCATTTGTCATAGCGGCTAATTTGCCACGTTCTGAGATACGGTGACGCTTCTGACGCGGTCATTATTAAGATGCGAATTAGTAACAATTTGCGCCGGATTTAGTCTGAACTTGATCTGTTTATGACCCAACCGGATTAGGCTTCCAGGACCTTCCTCCGTTAATCAATATTACCTCCAGAGTATGAAGGAATGTTCTATCGAACTATGGCAAACGCCTAATCATCCGAACAGTGACACTTGAACTGATATTCCATAGGCGGCGCACCAGAGGCCCCTATAGATAGAGATATTTCATCTTTTTATTAAAATGTCTAGGTTCTTGAAGATAATTTAAAAACCATCTAGAGAAAGTTTATTTCTAGGAAATTTAAGAGCTTAAGAGAAGGGTTTTCATTTAAATGATAAAGGGCTACCATAGAATGAAGAGGGCTCCCTTGCAGATTCCAAAGTTTCCTTTTCCTTTGGATGAAATGGGATTATTTTACTGATCGTAGAGAAGGAAGGAACTGGGAAAAGAAGATAAAATTTTATAGAGCAAACGTGTACTCGCATTTGTCTGATAACTCGAGATGCTGAGTGACGATTATTCGGATTTCCTCGTACGTCTGATGAAGCGTTTCCACTGCGTTCACCATTTCAGCAGCCACGAACGTGATATCGAATGTCACTCGCAGAATCCGTCATTTCGTCGGACCGATTCGACCGCACGTCATTGCGGTAAGATCTCCACCTATCTGTCTGTCTCTGATTTTCCGTGCAAGCGTTTCATTCCCTTCTCTTCCCACCCGTGGAGAATACCACAACACCCGGTCTAATTTTCATTAGATTCTCTTACGAAATATACTATATCTTTTATCTAACTCCTAAAGGAAATAAAAATTTGATTGTTCAGATTCGGATAATATCATCAATTCCAACAATTATTAATTGAGCTGCGAACGCATTCCTGACCCGAATGTCATCTAGATTGGATATAACAGCATATCTATATAAATGCATGGTCTCCATGCCTTGGCTTGTCGTGGAGGGTTGTCCTGTATTGTGTGACGTCATCATTTGCATACGACGCAACACTAGCTCGTTGCAGCCCAACCTCCTTCTCCAGTATAGATACAGAACCCCTTGTGTTACATCTATGTCCGTATCTATCTAATTATTGTCGCGAACGCTGGCGGTCCGGTTGCCATGATATACCGCATGCTAATAAGCGGCTAAAGACCCGAGGACCATGCCACACCAGTCATAAATCTTAACGACCGTTTCTGCATCGCGAAATGCTCGTACTATGAGCATCTTGGGAGGGACGACACAAATTCGAACTTGTCGGTACCGAGAGACATAATGCTAAGCCATACTTGTCACTAACTGCGGTCATGCTTCTTACTTCGAACTATGGCAAATAATTCGACTAGGGAGGCAGTCGTTAGGAAGTGATGTTCAAATTTAATCTGAAATTTTCTTTAACTCACGGAGAAGTTATAAAACTGATATCTAAGGTCTAATTTGAATGTGTTGATTCTGAAAAATTTAAAAGGAAATTTAGAACAGGTCAAATCAGATTAAGCTTTTTGTACTACTCATAATATTGCAAAAAGATTTTATTGACAAGGTAGTCTTCAGATTTAATCCTATCTGAAAAAAGTGGTGTCTCGAAAATCTCGTATACATTGTTATTGCAAACCTGATTGGTTTTTGAATGACTTGAATTTGAAAAAAGAAAAACAAACTAATAGTGAAAAAAATGGCTGGAAAACCTTCAAAATACGTTAAAATTCGTTAAAATTTCTTAAAACTCCCAAAAACCTCTTGAAATCCCCTTAAAATCCACAAAAACGATTAAAATCATAAATGTCTTGAAATCCAAGTTAAAACTCGTAAAAAGCTATAAGAACTTAATGCACTTGAAATCTTTACGTATTTTTAAGAATTTTAAAAAGATTTTTAAAATCTTAAGAAATTTAAATTTTTTAAGGAATTTTAATGTTTATCATGGAGTTTTAAAGGATTTCACGAGATTTTTTATTGTTTTTTAAAAATTTTGTGGAATTTTAGGGAATTTTGAAAAGTTTTGTAGAATTTCAAAAGATTTTTATATATTTTAAGGGATTTTAAAGTTTTTCGTTACATTATAAAGGATTTTGAGAAACTTGGAAGAAATTTTAAGGAATTATAAATATTTTCCTGGAATTTTAAAGGATTTTAAAAGTCTTGTAAGAATTTTCAGTAATTTTAAAAGATTTGAAGGGGTTTCTACGAATTTAAAGGGATTATAAAAGATATGTATAATATTTAAAAGATTTAGTGGAATTTTAAAAGGACTTCATGAAATTTTAAGAGATTTTTAAGGAAGTTTACGAAATTCAAGGAATTTGAAGGAATTTTAAAGTTCCTCGTGGAATTTTAAAGGATTTGACAAATTTTTTATGATTTTCTTTTGAATCAACAAACTTTCATTGATTTTTGAATGACTTGAAGTTGAAACAAGAAAAACAAACTAATAAATGCGTTAAAATTTCCTAAAACTCCTACAAACCTCTTCAAATCCCTTAAAAATTCACAAAAACGATTGAAATAATTTTTTTGTGGAATTTTAGGGAATTTTGAAAAATTTTGAAAAATTTTAAAAGATTTTTATATATTTTAAGGGGTTTTAAAATTTTTCGTTACATTTTAAAGGATTTTAAAAGTCTTGTAAGAATTTTAAAATATTTTGATTTTTAAAAGTAATTTTAAAGGATTTAAAAGCTTTTCATGGAATTTGAAAGGATTTTAAGAGGATTTGTTAAAATATCCTTAAATTCCTTGAAATTCCAGAACCTCATTTAAATTTCCTAAAAACCCCTTAAAATTCATACAAACCTTTTGAAATCCCTTAAAATTTCACGAAAATTTAGAAAAATGTAGAAAATTTTAGAAATCGCTTAAATTCGGTTAAATCTTTTATAATTCTTAGAAACCTCTTAAAATTCCTCAAAATTTTAAACCATTTGGAATTCCTTAAATATTAAAGGGATTACAAGAGACATGTATAATATTTAAAAGGTTTAGTGGAATTTTAAAGAATTTTGATTTTTAAAAGTAATTTTAAAGGATTTAGAAGCTTTTTATAGAATTTTAAAGGATTTTAAGGAATTTTAAGTGATTACAAGAGATTTGTATAATATTTAAAAGATTTAGTTGAATTTTAAAAGGACTTCATGAAATTTTAAGAGATTTTTAAGGAACTTTAGGGAATTCAAAGAATTTTAAGGAATTTTAAAGTTCCTCGTGAAATTTTAAAGGATTTCACAAATTTTTTAAGATTTTATACATTCGATTTTTTAATGACTTGAAGTTGTAAGAAATTAAATAAATAATTGGTCTGCTGTTTACATCAAATCGAGTAGAAGATGCTGACAATAATTCAGGATCATCTTTCCGAAGATTAATGCTAAAAATAATTGGGGAGAAATTGCTGTTTCGTAAAAAACAAACTGTATTAAAACTTCAACTGCTTTCGCAAACGTAGATTTATTTGTCGTGCGCCTGACTTGGTAACTTCTCGTTCAAAGAGTAGTCAATCGGATCGGCCAACACGAGTATCACTTACATGCAAATCCGGGGCTAAAATCCCTGTAGAGCCGACCAAAGCTAGTACGTTCCGATGGATGTGCTTGTGCAACCATGCAGGAGTGAGAGAGAAAGGTGTGCAAAGTGAGTGAAAGTGGAAGGGGTGACGGTGAGTCGATCGGTGGATGCAGAGAGGGACAGAAATTGAAGGCAGGAGGGAATGGGGATGGGGATGGGGATGAGAACCGTATAGAGGAGAGGCGCGATGTATTAATTACCAGTATTGATGTCCATTTGCAGTGAATTGATGTGTGGTCAGTGTTGCATCACGCGCAGGGGTCGACCAGCTGAAACCATGTGCGTAGGTATACGAGAGGGATGAGCTATAGCATTGAAATGTGGAAACTCGGATGTGGTCTTCTCTTTTGCGTACGTGCGAGTACCGATATCTACTACAAATATTCATCTATCGTTTCTCTCACGATTACGCAAAATACATAGCGCAATTAATATCATTGGATCCCCACATTCTATCAATTTCCTCTTCTATCTTTTTATCGTACCAGTTATCACAGGTTGTCATTTTTCACGTTTTTTAATCATCACCTATTTTATTTACATTTCCGTTTGATTTTTTAAGGAATTTTTTCAAAGTTCTTTGGATTTATTTAGAATTCTTTTGGATACTTTTGAATTCCTTTCAATTTTTGTTTTGAATTCTTATTTTGTATTTTATTAAAGCAAAGAATTTAAATTGAAATTGTAGCATAATTCGGGGTCATTTCCAGGTTGAGAAAACTTTTTCGGTTAATGAAACTAATCAGGAAAGTCAATCTTTTAAAGCTGAACAATTTTTTATATTTGCATTTTTAAATTTTGTAAACTTTCGCTTTGAGCCACATTTTTTAATATCTCCGTTCTGTTAGTTTGCCTTTATCAATTTTTATCACCTATTTCTCACCTATTTTTGTAGAATGCTACTATATTATTCAAAATATTTTTAAAGTATTTCCACTAACTTTAATTTTCCAATAAAGCTAGATTTTAGATTGTAAATAGTGGAAGTGATTAAAGAAAAAAATATCGAGTTAAAAACAACTCGGTGACGAGACAAATTGTCGTACGCGACAATTCCATTTCAATTTCTCGAGAAAAAAAAACTTGGAAGTACAATTTATCTGAGTAATGCGATTTAACAGGGTGCGAAGGGTGGAGAATGGTCGTAGGTATGGTAAGCACAGTGCAGAGTCCGATGGGAGGCAATAAATAAAAATACATCAAGTGCAACCTTTTATACCACAAATTGATACGCACGCTGCCAGCTTCCCGCGGGATACCATAACGGGTGTTCTATAGATTTCACTTGCTGAATTTTTCCAAGTTTCTCTTTAAATCACGAAAAATTAGCTGATTTCTTTTTACATTCTCATTTTATCTTATTTTTATAAAATATCTGCCAATATTAATACAAAATAAAATTACTATTATAGATAATTCGATTTATGATTGATTTGGCAATGATTGAAATATGATTATATATTTTTTAGTCACCCAGTATCTAGGTCGAAGTGAACGTAGTTGCATCGAGGGTTCGCAGTATGCACAAATTGGTTATCAAAGGATGTTACCACGAGCGGCGAAACCGATACGCACTCGATTTGACGTGTCGACGTTAGTCCGCTTCGACGCAACCCGATCTGCCTCGGTTGAAAAGAAAAAGAGAAAATATTTGCACACACTTCGGCTCTATCGGATTTTTCACTTGCGGGGATGGCTTTTTATTAAATGCCCTTCCGCTGCAGCCGCGTCGCGATTCGATGCTTCAGCTAACCAGAAGGATACGAGAGGACGCTTTGATAATTAAATTCGCATCACCTCGTTCATATGCACTCGTCGATTCAACGATTATTCGCCTTTCTTGTTGTCTTTCACCTTTACTCTTTTTCCACCGATTTTCCCAATTAGATCTTCCGCTTTTACACACAACTCATCCAGCAGAATGTAAAATAAAAAGAGATATCATTTTCTTCTAACTATTTTTAAATCTTCAGTGAAGATAAAACTCTTGAATCTCAATCATCTTTAATTCGAAATCGTCTAATCATCTATTGTCTAATTATCTAATCATCTTCTTGCTATGGAAACTTATCAATTAAAAAAAGTTGAATAGGTGACGATCTGCGGTGACTGATATTATTGACTCTTCATGAGCGGAAATAGGAAATGTTACATGCCTTAAGATGTCTTGTATTACAGAGTTCAGGATGTGGTGGAAGTCGGGAAGAGAAATCCAGTAAGGCGATGGAGATTTTTCACTTGGAAGAAAGATAGGCGTTATTCTGTAGCCACTGGAGCGAGCAGTCTCCGGAAAGGCAGGTGGATATCGCGGTTACCGGTGGTCTCGCACGCGCTTTACTTCTTTACTCTGTCATGCAGGATTGTTTTACTCTTTGATGTTTTGATCGTACGTACGAACGAAGAAAAGCTTTACCGCTACCGATCCCTTTTGTGCCATTAAATTCAGTCTCATCTTTCTCTATCCTCTCAGTGGAACGAACTGCTTCAGTAATTCTTCCGCCATTCTCGAAACTGATCCATCTGGCTCTATTCAATTCGAAAATCCTCACATTCTGACTGGTTTTTATTAGGATTCATTAATAACATGAGATTTAATTGAACACGTGGATCATCAGAGGATAAATAGAGAAGAGGTTCAAGTTGACATATATCCAGATATTAAAAACTGATTGCAAGTGACAGCGACGACTCTCTTCAGCGTCTCATCAATTCTGCGATTCTTTAAAAGAGACTAATGATGTTCAAGTGTCTCCTTAATCAAAGGTTTCACCATAAGGATGACGTCAGACACTCGAGTCTAACAACAAGATCTATATGATCTAGATCAATGAGAGAACTCGGTGTAATGATGTAACGATTGGTCTTCGATTGGCATGAATGTCATTACGTACTTGTTTTCAGTGTTCGCTCGACGTAGGTCGTCTACGAGACCCCAATCCAATAATTTTGCCAAACAATCTGCCGACGAAGCCATACGTCACGATCCACCACTAATGCACGGGGTACACACGTTCTACCATCTGCGACCTGCGTATAGTTATTATCGACGCGATCAATCCCACTCAATTAGCCTGATCATTGATTATTGCCTCGTCTAATGCTCGGCTTCGTGCCTAAACCATTATGTAAGCAGAATCAGAATCGGATTCAGAATTAAGAGCTTCTCTCTCACGATGTGCCTGAATCAACTTTAAATAGGTCACAGCACTCTAATTTTTATCTTGAATTCGATTTTTCACCTCGAGTATAAAAGATAAATTCATTTAGAAAATTTGTCGTTTTTAAATCCTGCAATTTGCAGTTTTGTCTTTGTCTCCAGTTATTCCTAAAAATCATTTCAAAGTTGAAATCTTCGAACTTATTTTGAAATACCTTGAGATTCTTTGAATCCACTTGAAATTTCTTGAAATCCCTTGGAATCTCTGAAAGTCCTAGAAAATTATTTTAAATACCTTGAAATCCTTAGAGAACTCTTGAAATACTTTATTATCTTTTGGAGTTCCTTATCACATTTTAATAAAACGATGAAATTAATAATATTCCTGCAAAACAAAATCCTTGGAAACGTTTCAAGTTTTCAAAATGTCTTCAAACCTTTGAAATTTCTTGAGATTCTTTGAATCCACTTGAAATTTCTTGAAATACCTTGGGGTTTTTGAAAATCTTAAAAATTCTTAGAATTCTTTTGAAATTTTAGAATTTCATTTAAATCTTTTATAATCCTTTAAGATTTTTGAAAATCTTAAAAATTCTTTGAAATCGGTTCAAATTTTAAAAATTTCTTAAATCCTTTGAAATCTCTTAAGATTCTCTGAATCCACTTGAAATTTCTTGGAATCCCTTGGAATCTCTGAAAATCCTACAGAATTCTTTAAAATGCCTTGAAATCCTTAGAGAACTCTTGAAATAATTTAATTTCTTTTGCAGTTCCTTATGACATTTTACTAAGTCGATGAAAATTAATAGTATCCTTGGAAATATTGTGAAATTTCTTTAAAATTTTAGAACTTCATTGAAATCTCTTATAATTCTTTAGGATTTTTGAAAATCTTACAAATTCTTTGAAATCGATTCAAATTTTTAAAATTTGTTAAAACCTTAGAAATCCCTTGGAATCTCTGAAAATTGTACAGAATTCTTTAAAATGTCTTGAAATCCTTAGAGAACTCTTGAAATACTGTATTATCTTTTGGAGTTCCTTATGACATTTTAATAAAACGATGAAATTAATAATATTCCTGCAAAACAAAATCCTTGGAAACGTTTCAAGTTTTCAAAATGCTGTCTTAAAACCTTTGAAATTTCTTGAGATTCTTTGAATCCACTTGAAATTTCTTGAAATCCCTTGGGATATTGGAAAATCTTTAAAATTCCTAGAAACTCATGAGTTCCTCATGACATTTTAATAAATCGATGAAAATTAATATCCTTGGAAATATTGTGAAATTTCTTTAAAATTTTAGGACTTCATTGAAATCTCTTATAATCCTTTAGGATTTTCGAAAATCTTACAAATTCTTTGAAATCGCTTCGAATTTTCAAAATATCTTAAACCTTTGAAATCCTTTAAGATTCTGTGAATCCACTTGAAATTTCTTAAAATTCCTAGAAATCCCTTGGAATCTCTGAAAATCCTGAAAATATTGTTAAATTTCTTTAAAATTTTGAAACTGCGTTGAAATCTCTTATAATCCTATAAGATTTTTGAAAATCTTACAAATTCTCTCAAATCGCTACAAATTTTCAAAATGTCTTGAAACCTGTGAAATCCCTCGAGATTCTTTGAACTCATTTGAAATTTCTTGAAATCCCTTGGGATATTTGAAAATTTTTTAATTTCCTAGAAATCCTTTGGAATCTCTGAAAATTCTACAGAATTCCTTAAAAAGCCTTGAAATTCTTAGAGAACTCTTAAAATACTTTAATTTATTTTGGAGTTCTTTATGACATTTTAATAAATCAATGAAAATTAATAATATCCTTGGAAATATTGTGAAATTTCTTTACAATTTTAGAACTTCGTTGAAATCTCTTATAATTCTTTAGGATTTTTGAAAATCTTACAAATTCTTTGAAATCGCTTCAAATTTTCAAAATGTCTTCAATTCTTTGAAATCCCTTAAAATTCTTTGAATCCATTTGAAATTTCTTGAAATCCCTTGGGATGTTGGGAAATCTAAAATTTCCTATAAATCCCTTGGAATCTCTGAAAATCCTACAGAATTCTTTAAAATGCCTTGAAATCCTTAGAGAACTCTTAAAATACATTAATTTCTTTTGGAGTTCCTTATGACATTTTAATAAATCAATGAAAATTAATAATATCCTTGGAAATATTGTGAAATTTCTTTAAAATTTTAGAACTTTGTTGAAATCTCTTATAATTCTTTAGAATTTTTTAAATTCTTACAAATTCTTTGAAATCGCTTCAAATTTTCAAAATGTCTTAAAATCTTTGAAATCCTCGAATATCCTATCCTATAAAGTAAAAATGAGACGAAATGAGTTCTCAAAACAAAAATTGAAATTCAGTATAAAATATTTTAATCCTCTTTTTACTTTCGCTTAATTAATAAATGAAAAAGTTGTATACGTGCATTAATTTCTTGATTAGAAGGAAACCTAGTTAGGGGTTGAGTAGGAGCGATGAGACCACTAATCTAGGAGGAATTATAGAGGGTGACGGTAGCTAATTGTCCATCTATATCTGGACGTAGGTGAGTCTCAATGGCCTCTTGTATGCCACCCGTATATGCACATTGTATTGTACGAACCGGTACTGGAGAACTGACGGACGGTTGGTCAGACTCGGGGACCGGTCTGGCATAATGGCCAGACGCGTGTGCATTCCTAATAATGAAGACAACGATAAATCAACGAGGAGAATACGCCCGCGGATGTGCACCGAATATCCTATGCATAATATCGCGTCATTATCTGCGGCTACCGGGAATACCGAGAGTACATACGTAAACTACCTATACGCATCGCCTACACTTACCATTCGACTTTGGCGACATGAAAGGAGCGATCCTTATTCACCATGCAATCCCTTGTTCGAGATCCCATTAACATATGTAAAATAGCTGTATATATATCGCGTAGGTGTGCAACAATAGTATGAAAACATATTCTTTGGATTTAGTAACTGATGATGAGGGTTCTTGCATCATTTTCAGAATGATGAGATTTTAAAAGGGGGCTAGAAAAAGGGATTTGGAACAGAGGATAGCAGAAAGGGTGGAAAGTGGTGGAAAAGAAGGTTGGCATATTGATTGATTTTTGGTCATTGATTTTTTAAATGTTAAACCCTTAGTTGATTGAGATTCGAAACGGTCAATGACAAATCGCGTTTTCACGATGATTGGTTGCTCGATACTGGTTAAATCTGGCCAGAACATTTGTTCGACGTGACCATTCGTGACGTGACCATCGATCGACGAGTTTACTATCCACGAATTCGTGTTCACCCTTCACAATACCCCCAACTGATGATTCGTCATCCATGCACCCCACGAGGTGAATCAATCGCTACCTATGCATCGCACTGTCCACACAGACAGAAACTATAATCTACATCCAAGCAGTATTGCCTGAGAGAAAGGGAGCATGTCATCTGTTAATTACGATATCGGATAATAGATCCTTCATCTCAAACACTGATGTTTCAATTTAGGATAGGCAAGTCATTTCCCTTCGACATAAAGAATTAATCATGTCATTTTATTATTTCTTCTTCAGAGAAAATGACTGCTGTCTGGGAAGTGATTAACAACAAGAAGAGTACAACATCATCTTTACATTTGACACAATTTTTACTTTATTGACATTTTCTTTGTCCTCTAAGTAATTTCTTCAATTTTATTAAGAGAGGAAGTTGGGAAAGCAGGCACATGTCAGGGAAGTCAGGGAAATGTCAGGGAAATGCGAGTAGTTGTCAGGGAAAATAGAAATTGATATTTATGCTGTGTTATTTTTGTCGTATTGCATATATAAATTTTATATTTTATTTAACAGATTTTAGAAACTTTCCAAGGATTTCAGAGGGTTATAAAGAATTTCCAGGCATTCTTTGAAATTATTTGGGTTTCTAATGATTTCAAGAGATTTTCAATAATTTTAAAAGGTTTTAGGAGTTTTCTAGGAATTTAAAGGGATTACAAAAGGTTTGTATAATATTTAAAAGATTTTGTGGAGTTTTACAAAATTTTAAGAGATTTTTACGTATTTCAAAGGATTTCAAAGTTTTTCATGGAATTATAAAGGATTTTAAGAAACTTGGAAGAGTTTTCAGAAATTTAAAGGAATTATAAATATTCTCATGGAATTTTAAAGGATTTTAAAAGGCTTTTAAGAATTTAAAGAAATTTTGATTTTTTTTAAGGGATTTGATTGAAATTTTAAAGAACCTCACCAGATTTTTATGATTTATGAAAAATTTTGTAAAATTTTATGGAATGTCAAGAGGTTTTCAAGAATTTTAAGAGATCTTTACGTATTTTTAGAGATTTTAAAGTTTTTCGTGGAATTCGTAAAAATTTCAAGAAATTTTGACATTTTTAAAATGTTTCTAAGAAATTTAAACATTCCTTGTAGAATTAAAAAAAATTTCAAAAATTATTTTTGATTTTTAAAGGATTTTGTAAGGTTTTTGTTTCCAAGAATTTTTATTTACAAATTTTAAGTGATTTTAGAGATATTTCAATAGAATTATTATTGAAAATTTGTACGCATTTTTAATACTTTTTAGTCACGGAAATTTGTCTGTAAATCAGGAAAATGTCAGGGAAATTGAATAATTGAATCTTGTGGCCACCCTGGAAAGGATGACGAAGATGTAGAAAATGTGTTTGGAAAAAGAGTTTTAAAAAGGAATTTACTCCATAGTGGATTGGAAGAAAAGTGTCTATTAGAAAAACTAGTCTTTATATTTTAAAAGTTATAAAATAGAGAGGAGTAGTCAATAAGTTATTACCCGGAAAAGAATCATTCATCCGTAGATTTGGTGGCGATAACCAAACGAAGGAGAAGGGACATGGGAAGAACGGTAGCCACCCTCTCGATCTCGGAGGCCGTCGTCAACCCTTGATTTTGAGACTCGTGTCCCGCTGCGATCCCGAAGCCGAAGAGAGCGAAAGCGAGTTCAGATTTATTCCCCGGGTGCCTCGGGGAGCGGCCTCCCACTACCGCGAAGCCTTTATTGACCCTTTATACATCTATTTGTTATGCCACGGCCCTTTGTGCGACGGTAGACGGTTATGCTGGAGGCGACGTACTTGCTGGCTCTCCCCAGGCTATATTTGACCAGTATTATAAAAATCAACCGACCGATTTCCTACGTGAAATATAGTCCCCTGAGCACACCCTGAATATTTTATCACTGTCCACGGCATACAGCACGAGCCATAGGCCAATCTTTTAAAACCCCGGATCTTTCAACCTTCTCCTTATAGTTTGTACCTATTTTGTGAACTCTTTGAAAAATTGGTTTTTAATATTTCATTAGCGTTTGCTTTTCATTATTAATTCATTATGTATCTGGGTTTATCCATCGACTTCCCTCTGAATTTTTATTGATTCCAGTTGAAATATTATTCAGTATCAGTTTTTAATGAGATTTGTTTAAAATTTGTTTCTCAAAATGTCTTACAACTTTCAATAAAATCCTTTGAAACTTTTTGAACCCATTTGAAATTTCCTGAAATACCTTGGGATTTTTGAAAATCTTACAAATTCTTTGGATTTTATTGCAATTCCTAGAAATCCCTTGGAATCTCTGAGACCTATAACATTATTTAAAAAATTTGACATCCTTAGAGAACTCTTGAAATAATTTAATTTCTTTTGGAGTTCCTTATGACATTTTAATAAATCGATGAAAATTAATGATATCCTTGGAAATATTGTGAAATTTCATTAGAATTTTAGAACTTTATTGAAATTTCTTGTAATCCTTCAGAATCTTTTTACTTCTTACAAATTCTTTGAAATCGCTTCAAATTTTCAAAATGTCTTAAAACCTTTACAATCCATTAAGATTCTTTGAATCCACTTGAAATTTCTTGAAATCCTTTGGGATGTTGGGAAATCTAAAAATTCCTAGAAATCCCTTGGAATCTCTGAAAATCCTACAGAATTCTTTAAAATGCCTTGAAATCCTTAGAGAACTCTTGAAATACTTTAATTTCTTTTAGAGTTCCTTATGAAATTTTAATAAATCGATGAAAATTAATAATATCCTTGGAAATATTGTGAAATTTCTTCAAAATTTTAGAACTTCATTGAAATCTCTTATAATTCTTTAGGATTTTTGAAAATCTTACAAATTCTTTGAAATCACTGCAAATTTTCAAAATGTCTTAAAACCTTTGCAATCCCTTAAGATTCTTTGAATCCACTTGAAATTTCTTGAAACCCCTTGGGATGTTGGGAAATCTAAAAATTCCTAGAAATCCCTTGGAATTTCGGAAAATCCTACAAAATTCGTTTGCTTTTAATTATTAATTCATTGTGTATCTGGGTTAATCCATCGACTTCCCTCTGAATTTTTATTGATTCCAGTTGAAATATTATTCAGGATCAGTTTTTTAATGTGTTTTGTTTAAAATTTGAGATATTCTATTTCTAATCGATTGAAAGAAGTGGTCCGGAAAAGGAAAGATAAAAAAGGGGGTGAGGAAAAGGAATGAAAAAATGGGAAGGAGAATGGAATCAACTTTTCCAAAAAAAGTAGATGGAAAAATGGACTTTAAGAATAGAAGTTTGGAAAATGATTTAAAAAAATTGTCGGGAAAACAGGTTTTGAAGAATGGGACTGAAAAATTGTATGGGAAGAAGCATTTATCAACAGCTGATGGAAAATTGAACATCTAAACTGTTTTAACAGCTCAGTAATATGGATTTCCCTACACACTCCCTTGGCCATTTATAGTCCAAAATAAAATCTTGTTCTGCCCTCGTGGGACGAATTATCTTTTTCTAAATCTCGACCCTTATTATGAAATCTATGAAGTGGGGAAACTGATATGAAGGGTGGAGGTGTCGGTGGTAGATCACGTTTATGGATCGCCGGAGGTGGCACTTGGTCCTTGGCGACCGTATACCATAAAGTCTCACCTCTCGCTCGCTTTACGTCCTTTAAACTGACGTCTCCATATATTGTCAGATTCGTATCGCGAAATTGGTCCTCCGGGACTGTCTGCTGGGGAAAAATCGGTGAAAAAAAAAAACTGAAGCAGAAGAACTGCCGAGTCGAGTCCGATACAACCGAAGGGGTGAGAAGGTCTCACCCCCGACCAATAAAACTGCAGGGGATTACGCTCATTCGATAAAAAGACACTTCGTGGCTATCGCTGCGTCCTACAATCTACGAGAAGTTTTTATGCGAGCACGTATCGTTAAATCTGGTAATTCTGCCTTCAGGCACGTATCTGCCTTCACATGCCTACGTGCCATTTCACAATTACCAATTTTCATTCAATTAGTGCTTTTTTATAAGGGACTCTTGTTCAACTTGATTCATAATCAAAATATTTAAGAAATATAAATAATTTCAAGACATGGACCAGGGTGGTGTCTTCTACTGGGAAAAACCGGGAAAACCGGGAATACGCCTGGAATTTTTTTCAAGAACCTACTTTTATAAACTATTTTTGTTCTCTGTCATAGTAAATAATGTCTACCAAAGAAATAAGTTAATACACTTCAGTTATTGTTTCATATTTTATAATTTGATTGAGTAACTTAGTTGTTCAAAATTAAATCTGATTAGTAGTTGAGTAAATACTTGCAGCATTACAAATATAAATTTTATAATTTATTTAATAAATTTTAGAAAGTATCCAAAGATTTCGAAGGATTATAAATAATTTCCAGGTATTCTCTGAGATGCTCTATGTTTTTAATGATTTCAAGACATTTTCAATAATTATAAGGAATTTTAAGAGATTTTTAAGGAATTTTAAAGGACTTTAAAAGGTTGTAAAAATGTAAAGAAATTTTGATTTTTCAAAGTGATTTAAAGGGATTTTAATGTTCCTCGTGGAATTTTAAACGATTTCACAAAATCTTTATAATTTATAAAAGATTTTATAGAATTTCAGGGGAAAAGTGTTAAAAAATTGTAAAAGATTTTTACGTATTTTAAGGGATTTTAAAGTTTTTCATGAAACTTAAAAAATGTTTATAAAAATTGCATGTAATTTTGACGTTTTAAAAATTATTTTAAGGAATTTCAATAGTCCTCATAGAATTTAAAAAATTTCAAGTCAGTAGTCACCCTGTGGACATATTTTCAGGATATTCCAATTTGTGATTATTTGGATTCTTAAATTTATCCTCGGTTGATATTTTATTCAAAGACTCCATGAATCTTGGCAATTTTGAGAGCTCGAATTGGATCCTAAAAATGTAATACAATTCGTATGAATGACCTATTTTGTTAAAAAAAAATGTCTTCATTTCTCTGGTGATTGCTCACACGTGATAAACACTCAAGAGAAAACGAGAAAGAGTGTTATTGGGTTTTAGAAAAGGAGTGGGGATTGTAGGCGAGGAAGAGAAATAAAGAGAGAGAGAGAGAGTGAGAGAGAGAGAGAAGTTTGTAGTGGGAGGAGAGGAGAGAGCCGTGAGAGAGAGAGAGTTCACTCGTAATAATCTCCGCTAATTTAGCTTCTGGAATACGGTAACTGTATCGTTAATATTCTGGACTCGGTTAATAATGGATGTTGATGCGCCATTTGGGCCGATGAGATTTCGGGGTTGGGAGTTCGAGGTTGAAGTGGACCGCGACCGGGCGACGCAACGAGGGTCGGGCATTCGAGGATACGCGAGTCTGGACCCTGCTAACGCTCGTGTATAAATATTAAATCGACGATCGTTCTCCAACGAGTTCATACCTGGACATGTTTTCACTTCCTTGAATAATATCCGAAGATATCATAACGATGGTTGTATCAAATGTATCACTACATTTTATGCGACCTTCAAAAGAAAAAAGTCAAGAAGACTTACTATTTTATTGTCCCTTGATAATAAATTGGAATGGAGTTAATTTTAAATATCCGTAGCGATTTTCCTTGAGAAATTTCACTAGATTTTAAAGATTGGGAGTGATTTTATGGGTCTTAAAGAAAAGATTTTCCAAATTTCGAGAGATTCTGAACAATTGCAAGGTATTTTACAGAATTTGAAGGAATGCGCAATATTTGAAAGAATTTAAAGTATTTCCAAGATTTTACTGGTTTTCATGAAATTTCCCTTTGTGTGTCTTTTCCTGTTAAAAATGTGCCTTTCTACAAATGAAGCAACATACTTTGTAGTCGCACTTTGGTTGAACCAACTTCGTAGCTCTAGCTTTGACGCCCCCGATAATCCAAGCATACCACCCTGGACAAAGAGTCTGTACGGGGTTGGGGTTGGGTTTGGTCGTAGGACGAAAAAGAGAAGCGGAGAGGAAGAGGGAAAAGGTATGGACGAAAGGCAAATGAACGAGTCAGTCCATGAAAGGAACTCGTACAGAATCCGGGAAACCCCATACGGGGGGTTCCCCGCGACACGGGCCGGCAACCGACTAATTGGAATTCGTCCGTAGCAGTCGAAGCAAGCCTTTCTATAATTGAGACGCGGCCAGACCCGAAAAAAAAAAAACAAAACGGATGAGGATACGGCATCGCTTTCTCTCGCTGAGAAAATTTTTATCTCGTCCTCGAGAGATGGGAATATTTACTTCCAAGGGAGGGTCAAAAGTTACAGAATGTATTGCATTACAGACATATTTTTTTTAAGAATACATCTCTAACACAAAAAAAAAAACAGTATTGCATAAAACAATAGAGATCTTATATTTTTCGCAATTAAAATAAAATAAAAATGTAGTTTTTTGAGGAAAAATGAAGTTAGAGATATTCAAGATGTAGTTGCAGATTCTCCCTGGATTGCGATGGAAATTTCATCAGAAAGTGGAAGGAAAAAAAGGAAGTATTTTCGCTAGTGAAGCAACGGTCGAATTGTTGAGAATTTCTGGTCAGAAATTATACTTACCCCTCAGGCGAATGTGAACTACGCGGTCGTGTTTGATCATTGTGTTATATGGTTCCCCCGGTGCACACTTGCCGTTAAGTGTATTTTGAAATTTCGCGTGCTGTAATAATTTTGCGTCGTTATGCTTGTACGGGTAGACGTAGAGTACAGTCTGATAAATTAATGATAATCATATTATTGACATTTTCCAAAGATAGGAGCCTTATGTTTTCTCATTCTTCAAACGTCAAATACCTTATAATATCAAAATGTCAACTCCATTGAGGACATTTACATATCGCAAGAAATCTGTCCTCCAGAAGGATATTTATGATATATGTATAAAGTAATACCTATCATAACATATCATTAATTCACAAATCATATTCTGAATTTTGCCAATAATATCTCCTCTCGATTTATAATATATTAAAATAGATTTACATAATTTCATTAACAGTTCGGATGTTTATGAATCAATTATTATTATTAGTGAAGCAATTTTCTGTTCTATAATCAGATTTTGAAATATAATCAGACTCATTAATTTTGACGTTTCCATTGTTCTAATTTCGAGAGCATACATTCAATTTAAATCTAATTTGTATTAAAATGTATATTAGCTATCTTATATATTCCATAAAATATTTGTAACAATTCATAACTGCACGAGATGAAGAGAAACATCATTCTGATATACTTTTCTTTTTCAATTTGCATTTAAGTTCCGTACTGTACTTATATATGCCCTTCGCGGAAGTATTTTCATTTCGAATTCATGCACCCACACATGCTTTCACACAAATATACTTTGCTTCTATACTTCCGAAGTAAGGCTCCACACACACGTGAATTGCTTGAGTCTGTGTTCGGTGTTTTGCGTGTGGTCGGGACACAGTAACGTTTGGTCAGTCGGAGAGCATAAAGGCTCTCGAGAAATTAATTCTCTTGGTTCTCACTCTCCGGGTACGTAGGTAGGTAGGATATGTACGCTGGTAGGTGGGTACGTGTTTTATTATTGAATGGCCTCCTTCCTGACTACGAATCAACCCGGCAATTGGTTTATTATAATTTCATTGTGTTTTCATTACCCAGGTTAATTTGCGCTTGCTCGCTCGTTCGCTGTCTCCCTCTATTATCCACAGCGACTCCACAACCCGGGGTATCTTCAGACGCTGGATTTGGCATGAAAGCCATTTCGTCACCAGCTTCTCTTCCCCTCTTTTCCACCCGAGATTCTATCGCAAAAATTCACTCGCAGCAAAATTCACTTTAAAATCATCCTTTCTTTCAAACGAGTATTCATTATCTTCAGAAGTATCTCTGTTTTGTGAAAAGATCTCTTCAGCGCCAACAAGTCAAATTGTCTGACTTAAATTGACTTACACTACTTTATATCTCTTTTGTCTGATCTAAAACGACGTATACTACTTGATATCCCTTAGAGTGTCAAGTTTAAAATAACATTTACTACTTAACACCTTTTTACGTTTTACTTCAAATTTTACTTGCTATTTGTTATGAAATTACTTATACTACTTAATACCTGGCATGTCTGGCTAAAAATGAACTATACTACTTGAAATCCCTTATGTTTTAGTTAAAATTCCTTTTTTTATTGAAATATGCATAGCTCACTAAAATTAACATAAAATATCCCAAATTGAACCTTTAAACTTATTAGGACTGAAAATCAAATTTCTCAAATTAAATTATGGCATATTCAAGGAATAATTCATCCTTTTAAAAATTAAAAGTTAATAATTAATGTTTTCAACATTGTCTGCTAAGAGATTTAAAAAAGAGTGAATACATTTTTTACTGGAATAACGAATAACAGATTATTCAATAAACAGATATTTACTTATGTGATTGCTGTTAATCAGCTGTATTAAACTACAATTATCGAAGTTTTCATTTGCAAATTAATATAGTCTACATTATTATTTTGCAGACCGAATGAACGACCTCACTCAGGAAATTGTTTACCGTGAGTCAAAGTGAATTTCAATGTTCGATTCTGAGGGCAGAGTGTTTAAAGTGGCCGATTCGGGAAATTTCAGAAGGAAATACAATTGCGTGTACAAGGGGTGGGAGCGAGAGAGACTGGGGGATGGGGTGCCATGGATAGATACGAGGGTGCTCTTTGTTGCGGCTTGGACGTGGTCAGAAACAAGGAAGGTGGAAAAGGGGATATGTTTTCCCAAATGTAGATGCGGTTCTCAAGTCACCCCCGCCCCTCTCATTTCGCTCTTATGAAATTATTTCAACCCTCGGGGTGCGGTGTGCCCTGAGCGTCCCGAGAAAATATAACAACGCGGCAAGAATTATTAGAAAAATTAATTATTTTCCTGGTCTCTTAATTAATTTTACAATTACTCCTCCCTTGCTATACTCCTTTTTGAAACCTCTTTTTCAACCCCCTTTTACGAACTCATTTTACCAACTTCCATTTCAAACCACCTTTTATCAACTCCCATTTAAAAACCCTTTTTTCCACCCCTTTTTCAAACCTTTTCTTCTCACGACCTTCTCCAAAGGTCGTGATATTTTTTCTTTGAATCAAAATTTCTGTGGCTCTGTAGCAAATACACGTTTATTTGATTCAAACAAACTTTTTTTCTAGGTGTTTTTGACTTCTGCCTCCTTTTTCGAACTTTTTTTCTCATTCACTTCAAAAAAGGAAGTTGGAAAAGATTAAAGGAAATTGGGGCTAGAAAAGGGGTTGATAACAGGTTGTTGGAAAAAGGGTTTAGTAAAGGATGTTGGAAAATATAATGGAAGGACAGAGTTGGAACAGGTAGTCGGTTAAATTAATTCGTAAAAGAAGATAGGAAAAGATTGTGGAATAAGGAAGTTGGAATTAGAAGATTAGAGAAAATGTTGGAGAACGTGTTTTGAAAATGGAAATTGGAGAAGATCGTGAGAAGTCGAGGTTAAAAAAAGGGTTTATTTTTGAAAAGGATGAGTCTTGAATATTCGGAATTTTGTATATTTCCTTCGTTCGAGTTGTTCTTTCCCGAAGTTGTGTTAAGAGAGGGAGCCGAGAGCGAAGGTGAGGTCTTTTGATTGACTGTTTGAACGATTTTTACTCAGCCGGATACTCTGTCAGACTCGCATTGATTATCACTTATTGAATTTGTTCGCAAGCAAAGCCAACCCTCCGTAAGGGTTGCCTAAAGTCTATTTCGACACGCTCAATTGACGCTTGACTAACGACTACTGTCACTGGTAATTTGCATAGCTCAAAGATTCATTAGCTACAATAATTGAATTCTGTTTTGACTAAGATTTGTGTCGGAGAATTTATAATATTGCCAGGATATTGAATGATAAAAAATGAGAAGTTCCATAATTTATGAGTTCTGGGAGTATCTTGCCTGCAATGCAGAAATACAAAATGACCCAGAATGGGAAATATATTCGTGACAATTGGTTCTGGAAATCGACCCTGGGGATCTGAAACATATGGTTCATCCCCAGACAGGTACTACTCTTCCAGAGAAAAGACTCGTACTTTCTTCCTAGCATCTTCCCACTTGTTCTCAATGTACTCTCGACGACCCTTGAGAATTTCTATATGTGCAAAACATACGAAGGAGAAAGATATCTCGTCCGGGAAAAGAACTGAAGGAATATTTTACTTAGATCGAAATTCACAGCAGACGATTATCTGTATTATAGAACTAATGATAGACATAGTGAATAATATAGTGTTTACTGTTTAAGCGCAAAAAGTCTCTAATAAAAGTTGTAGATCTTAAAAAAAAATGCATCTCATGATGGGAGAGAAAGCTGGTTGTGGATGAGTCGCAGTCGTCGACGGATGAGAGTCGACCTTTAATATATGCCGTTTGAATCAGAGCTTTATATAACGTTATGAAGAGAGATAGCTGCTGGCTTGACGCGTTTGCATTTGAGCGAGCCCAGAGTATTGGATGCATATGTTAATCAGCAATATGGTGCAGAGTAGATATTACCTTGTGCCACTGTATCCACCCCTTTCGAACAACCTCACTTCTCTATGGCCTCCACCTATCCTAGAATTACGTACTACTTCGTTGGATGTATTCTCGCACTCGTATCTACAATCTGTGATTCGCGATTTGCGATTCAGCTCGTATGACTAGAATTCTATCGCAAGGTGCGAACCCCCAACTCGATTCATCAGAACTCACACATGTTTCCAAACCGTCATGTTTTCAGAGTTATCTCCGAACATCACACTGCAAAGTTAATGAAAAATAATGTCTGTTTTAGAAATATGACGAAGATATTGATTGACTTTTTAGATGGAGAACCGGGAATGTTTATTGAAAGGGTATCTGAAAGGTTGTTGAAGGTTTGGAGAAAGGAATCTTTTTCCAAACTGGGAGGCCACATAGAGCGACAATATGCGAAAGAATATATAACATTGGGGGCGATCAAGTATGCTCACTCAACTAGAGGCAGTTTTCATGGGTCATTTCGCACGATTCGCATGAAGAAATCCTTTCCCTAGTAGCATCTTCAGAAACGTCCATAAAATATCAAACAGCACTCAAGAGTGTTGACGCCTTTATGAGCAGGACGAATACTTTGAAATTTCCCTCTTTACATATGCATATAAGTCTAAAGTTCAGTTCAGACTCTTATTTTTATACAAATCTTTTATTCTTCTCCCATAAAATATTGCTATTATTTCAGTTTTCTATGTACTTTTCTGAAAATCTCTGCTTCTGATTTTTACAGGATAGATGACAGAATAGAAGAGGATAATCAAAGGACTCGCGAATTTATCTAGACGTATAGAGGTAATTCAAGATTTGCTTTTTCGATTGAACTTTGCCGGAATGAAGGAATGGAAAACGAGCTCAAGCGACTTTCAACGCCCGAACGATCAAAGTAGAAGAGACACGTAATCGCCAAAGGATGCTTTATAGATTTCTTAAACGAATTCAATTTAGAGTTATCGAGGTGAGTGATTTGCGGTAAAAAAATCCCGAAATTAGGATTAAGGTGCATCAGAGATTTAGGATCAAATATAGGTAAAGTTTATTTTAGATCCGTTGAAAGTATATCTACTGAAAAGGAAGAAGCTTTACCATAGTAGCTTGATGAGCCTTTATTTAATCCAGGATAAGATCAGAACAGCTGTTAAGTATTTCAGATCTAGAGATTTCCATTGTTTTTGGATTAATGGCACCATGCGAAGGAATTTGTTGTATTATCCTGAGCTTATGTATGCTAAGTACCGGAGGTAGGAGCCGAACGTTTAGTATGCAAGGGCATTGCCGGCGGGTGCATCCCTGAATGCGCATTACGTCAGATTGCACGGGTTTGAATTCCGTAAGACAATTTATGATTGAAACAAACTCAGTATTCATAAATCAAATTCGATCTCCATTTAACATTTCAGTCCACATATTTGTTTCTTGTCTATGATTGATCGAATTCCAAATAGGATAATTATTCTGAAAAGAAGACCCAAGGGAATTGGAATCAGTGAAGAAATATTATATTCTGT
This sequence comes from Synergus umbraculus, assembly GCA_900474325.1. Classification (NCBI taxonomy): domain Eukaryota; kingdom Metazoa; phylum Arthropoda; class Insecta; order Hymenoptera; family Cynipidae; genus Synergus; species Synergus umbraculus. The sequence goes on along the minus strand of UCOK01018883.1, from coordinate 35,692 downwards.
CAAGAGGGAAAATCAAGAAAAAATATTGTGGTACATTTTCCTTTAGGCCTGTCCTTTAGATTATACAGTAAGATCGATTTTCTTTTATCCGGCTTTCCGGATTTCGTGGAACCGCGAGTCAAGTGGTCTCGTTAGAGCTCTCGAAAAGAGATATTGGTCCGAGGGATTCGACGCAGCATCCCTTTTTATCCCGCCCAATCGTTCGCAATACAGCGGACGATTCGGCTTACAAGAGCACAAATCTCTAGCCTGGTTTACCCTCGCCACGGGTGATTTAGCGAGTTTTCCGAGAGACTCGAGGGCTAGAAAGTAGAAAGTGACTGCGACCTCTTTTATATCAATCGACTCCTTTCAATTTCAAAGCACCGGTAAGGGAAAACTATCTAAATATCATTTAAAACGACTCAAATCAAAATAAATAGAAATAATTGACAAAATAATTAGATAATTATGAATCTCACAAATATCCTTCTTTTCTCGAGATGAAACATCTTTTGAGTTAAAGGCCCTTTGGTGGATTATACGTATTAATAATTTTCTGATGTTGTACGATATTTGGAAACTTCCTTAGCGAATGCTTGAAAACTGAGTAATTTCCAATATAACGAGTTTGGATGTGTGATGGTACTGTATCCGTTGGAGAGAAATTTCGTTCGCTTCGCCAAATGGTAATACCACGAAGTCTATTTCGAGGTGTCACGAGAAATAGCTCCTATATCATTCTCCGCGATCCACTTCGAATTTCCAATTTCGCTGAAACATGAATATGAGTGTCATAGGCGAATGCGCTTTGTTAGTTTCCAATAGTCTCTACATTACATTATTGCACATCCTTTTTAAACGGCATTATCTTTATATATCTCAACACTTCCTCTCATATTTCGAAATTTTAATTGTGGAATCATCTGTTTTTTTGATTACCATTTAAAATTAATGTGTTCTTTTAAAATTAATTACATCAAAGATAAATCTCCTTTTAATCCTATCTTAAAAAAGTGGTGTCACGAAATGTCTCGAAAATCTCGCATACATTGTTGTTGAAAACGTGATTGGTTTTTGAATGACTTGAAGTTGAAAGAAGAAAAACAAACTAATAGTGCAAAAAAATGTCAGAAACCTTCGAAATACGTTAAAATTTCTTAAAACTCCAAAAAACCTCTTGAAATCCCTTAAAAATCCACAAAAATGATTAAAATCATTTTTTTGTGGAATTTTGAAAAGTTTTGAAAAATTTTAAAAGATTTTTATATATTTTAAGGGATTTTAAAGTTTTTTGTTACATTATAGAGGATTTTAAGAAACTTGGAAGAAATTTTAAGGAATTATAAATATTTTCGTGAAATTTTAAAGGATTTTAAAAGTCTTGTAAGAATTTTCAGTAATTTTAAAAGATTTTACGAGGTTTCTATGAATTTAAATGAATTACAAGAGATATGTATAATATTTAAAAAATTTAGTGGAATTTTAAAGCATTTTAAAAAGCTTGTAAGAATTTTAAAAAATTTTGATTTTTAAAAGTAATTTTAAAGGATTTAAAAGCTTTTTATGGAATTTTAAAGGATTTTAAGAGGATCTGTTTAAATATCCTTAAATTCCTCGAAATTCCAGAACCTCATTTAAAATTCCTAAAAATCCCTTTAAAGTCAAACAAACCTTTTGAAATCCCTTAAAATTTCACGAAAATTTTAGAAATCGCTCAAATTCGTTGAAATCTTTTAAAATTCTTAGAAACCTCTCAAAATCCCGTAAAATTTTTAAAAACATTTAGAATTCTTTAAAATATTAAAAATTGTTTTTTTAAATATTTAAAAATTTCATGAATTTCCTTAAAGTTCCATTAATTCCTTTAAAATTTTACGAAATATTTTTTTAAATTCTAAAAATCTTTTGAATTTCGTAAAAATCACTTGAAAGTCGTCAAATTCCATAAAATCCTCGGAATTCTTATAAATCTGTTAAAATATCAGACAGTTCCTCGAAATTCGATAACCTCATTTAAAATTCCCGAAAAACCCTTAAAATTCATACAAACTTTTTGAAGCACACCTTAAAATTTCACGAAAATTTTAGAAATCGCTTAAATTCGTTGAAATTTTTTTAAATTCCTAGAAACCTCTTAAAATTCCTCAAAATTTTAAAACATTTGAAATTCCTTAGAATTTAAAGGGCTTACAAGAGATATGTATAATATTTAAAAGATTTAGTGGAATTTTAATGAAGGACTTCATGAAATTTTAAGAGATTTTTAAGGAAGTTTATGGAATTCAGTGAATTTTAAGGAATTTTAAAGGATTTTACAAATTTTTAAAAATTTTCTACATTTGATTATTTAATGCCTTGAAGTTGTAAGAAATTAAATAAATAATCTGCTAGTTATTGGTCTGCTACTTATTTTAAAAGCTGTCAAATGAGTTGAAGTCTAACAATAAGCTATTTTGTAATTTTTTAAAGAAGATATTGCCAAAAAAGACGTTAATTTTATTCCAAGAAATTCTTTAAAATCTTAAAAATCCGCTTACTTGATCTTAAATGTTTAATTAATTTTTAAAATGTGCGAAGAGAGAGCTGAGATGTAAAAGATTGAGCGAATGAAGAGTTTCATAGCGGAGGAGATTTGTCTTCTTGATATAATTATAAACCAGTAAGAATCCACCGATAGACGTAGCGTGAAGATCGTCGCGCCTCAAGTCATCGAATAAGTACTATAACAAGTAGCGAATATCTCCGGTATTCTGGTTCACTTTTTCACGGAAGACGGCGACAATCATTATATAGCTAATTAATCGTAATGAGCGCGTATTAAATTACTCGTCACCGGCGTTCATTAGTACCGTTTCCTCGCAGTTAATATTCTAGATATAGTGTCGATATGCTTTGTCACATCTTCAATTGTTTTGCACGCAAGATTTCTCAAAGAAAGTTTCCATCATATTTCTTTTATATTTATTTATCTTCTAAATTAATAATTCAAAAACTTGAGCTATTTAGAGAATATACACATTATACAAAGGTGTTTGAAATATGATATACTATTTCCTTATCGGTTCGAAGTATGTCATTAATACGTTTCGAGGGTGAAAATGTACACTTGCGGTAAAGCGATCAGTGAGAAGATCGATTACTATTTCTGGTAGCTAAGGTTCCCAAGAGAATTTCGCCAATCGGTGAATGCCCGATCATCGAGCTCATTATTCTTATCACTACCATTAATTCCGTGCCTCATCGCATCACCGAGTATGATTTTCAGAATAGCTCGGGTGTGAAATATCGAACATGAAAGATAAATGAGAAACATTTGCTATTAGCTTATTTATATCTTCTCTCTTTATACTGATGATATTACAGTTAAGAGGTATAAACAACGATGCATAAATCGTATGTTTCATATGTTTTATTGATATATCATGAAATTTTATGTGCAATAAAATTATTTTGATTTGTTGGCAGGGAGGACTAGGAGAACTTGGAATTATGAATTGACGAATTCAGATTTTGTCAAACGTCGTTATGAAAGTTTTCTAAATTACATTCTACGAGCATGCAACGTCGACTCTCGCATTTTCCGAGGCTCGAAGTGCTGTAGACACGCGCAAGGCTAACCCGATTAAGTCACGAGTGGATGTCGCAGACGGTGATATTAATTTTCGCGAATGCATCCAAGCGCTGATTGATTTCAAAGTTCTGTCGCAAGAAGCTCGGAGCTACCCTTCAACCACGCGATTCGTCCGTTCGCCATGCATTTCCGTTTCTGGGATTACGCTTTAGCGAAAACTTCTGGAGACACGAGCTTCGCGAAAATCAACTCGCTTTTCGTTATACGAACCGCTGCTATAAAAGTTTCTTTCGATCTCGATACACTTCCAGTTTGTGTTTAAAGAGAACCCGGCCAAACTAACTACTTTTCGAACTTTACTTGGAACTCATTTTATGATCCGGGAAGTGGGGAAAGGCAAAGTGAGAATGTTTTGAGATGTTGAGGAACCGTTAATCGGAATTGATACAAGATTTTAAAGGTTTTAAAGAATTTTATGTCTTCCATTACTTTATATTAGTTACTTTGGGAGATTTCTGTTACTTTGGTTTCTTTAGTTATTATAGGAGACTTCCGTTATTAAAGTTACATCAGGAGAATTATTATTTGATATCTTAAAAAATTGATGTAACGAAATTCCTCGAAAATCTCGCTTTTGAAAATCTGGCTTTTGAATGACTTAAAACTTTAAGAAGGAAAACAAAATAATCGCCTGCATGTTGGTTTGTCCTTGGCCCTTCAAATTTCACGAAAACCTTCGAAATTCGTTAAAATTCGTTAAAACATCTCAAAATTCCTATAGAAATTTCTTGAAAGTCATTAAAATTTCACAAAAATCTTGAAAATCTCTAAAAAAATCCTTAAAATCTCCAGAAGTTTCTTACTACTAAAATCTCTTAAAATCATTATAAATTTCACCAAATTCTATGAAATGTTTAAAAAAAATTTACAAAATCCTTTATAAATCTTTTGAAATCCCTCAACAAAATTCCCAGAAACTTCTTGAAATTCTTTAAAATTCTACAATAACATTAAAAAATTTCTTTATATCCCTTAAAATTCATTAAAAGTATTAGAAATCTCTGCCAATTCCACATGAAATCCTTAAAAATTCCATAAAATCTTTTAAAAATCAGAAAAATGTTTTGAAATTCCTATAAATTATTAGAAATCTCATAAAATTTCATAAAATCCTTCAAAATACCAGATAAAGTTTTTGAAAAATCATTAAAATCTCTTGAATTCTTTTTAAATTCCTGGAAATACCATGAAAACATTTAAAATCCCTTAATATCCTTTAAAATTCTCAGAAACCTTTTGAAATTTCGAAATTCTACGACAAAATTTAAAATCCCAGAAACAATCCAAATTATAATTTTTCTAAATCTCTTCAAATTTGAGGAAAACCTTCTAAATCGCTTAAAATTCGTGAAAATCTCTTCAAATTTCCAGAACCTTCTTGAAATTCCACTAAATTTTTTAAAAATCATAAAAATCAAAGTTCTCTGAAAATTCCTCAAAATATCAAAAACCTTCGAAATCGGATATTTTAGAATAAAGTTTTAACTCGCTTCAGAATAATTTCAAGTTAATTTGCTGATACTAATTTTCAAATAAAAAAATCGACACACCGAAGACCAAATTTAGTATCTTATTCGAGAAATGATAATAGAATAGAGTAGCAAAGTGTCGAGCGAATTGTTAATATTTCACGAGATAACAGTTACTATCCAGGCATTTTGAGTTCTATAGACCGCAAATGGCGCAACGACTCTCGACTTCAGAGTCTATTTAGCATAAAAGATGCTTGAGCAGCTCGTAGAGTGCAATAAAACGATCTATAAATCGAGATCGCTCGGAAACTAGCCGACTGTGGAAACGGAAGAGAAGTTCCGAAACGGGAGAAACGCTAGGCAATAAAACAAGCATGTTCTCAAAGTACCCATGCGTTCTTGCGACGCATTTAGGAAAGCAGCTCTAATTGATTTTACTCACGTGCTAAGTGGTTATTGCTCTCGAACCACTATAAAGATATATTTATATCCGTATAAATATTGTTCTCGAGGTCCGATAACTATTGACCGTTAGGACAGTTAATTCAATCTATTAGTGTCTTTCATTGCCTTTTCTTTGAACTCACTCTTCCATCATTCAAATGTCAAAACCGAGTCATAAAACTTTGATTCGTCATATCTGTAAAATTCATGAATCTAATTCTTAAATCAATATTCATCTCTGAAAGGTAGATTCATTTAGAAATTGGTAGATTTGGAAGCATAAATATGTATATAGATGAATTTTGATGTCAGAGTTGTAAGATTTATCCTCTGTGAATGAAAATCCGATATGCGATATTAAAGAAGGAATTGAGAGAGTTGATATTTTTCTATCTCGACTGAGAAGACGTCGAAGAAAACTCAGCCCCAAAGTGAGCGTACTCAACCCCTCTCTGCGAAACGAACCCGGACAATAATACAACGATATTTCACATCAAGATCACATTCGTCGCGGGAAGAAAAATGACAGCCACGTCACGTTCCCGCGCACGCAGCCTCCCAGGCGAAATTCATTTTGACAGATTTCATACATTGAATTGATGTTTATATGCCGCGTTTGCCGGAAGATGCTTCATCGCAGAACTATTGACTGCTCTCTTTTCTCCAAGTTGCGACTTTTCATGACAGAACTTTCAGAAAGAAGGAGCAAGATATATTCAATGCGATGTCCAAGAGATCAAATGCTTATGAAAATGTGGAGATTGGGATTTCTCAGGAAATGGGAAAAGAGATGATAAAGAAACCTTCTTTATTTCAGATGATGTTAATGTTGTATTTAATGGGCAGATTTATTATCATCTACTAACAGAAATTGACCTCGTTGTCCGGGATTTTAAAATGAGTTAAAAAAAATTACTTTTTTAATAAAAGTAATTAGTTATAGCTAACAATATCCAAAAATGATTCGAATTCAAAAAATTACGAGATTTGCAAAAGTTTAAAAGTTTGAAAATTGAAGTCTAAGCTGGAAGCAGCATTGTGTTAATAAGGGTAATTTATTCTACCCGACATTATTTGCGAGGGAGTGTATCACTGTCCGAAAGGATGGTAGGTTCAAAAAATTTTGAATGATTTCGAGTGGTCTGCGTCAGAAACACAGTCCACCAATTAAATGCAAATGTTTTTGTTTATGAGTTTGGTAGGATGCGCGGACATTTATCGATGTCGGACATTAGCCTACGCATCGACGTGTACCGGTCTGGGACACGAAATGAAATTGTGGACGAAAGATAACGCGACAAGGTTTTAAATCAAGTACTAACACGTGCACGATTGGCCCATGTAGGTCACGTGTAAAATTGCACATTACGAGATTTCTATGATACCTGTAATTTACTGTTTAGCAAGGAGTGTATTTCTCATTCTCTGATTATGTAGATCTCTTAGAACATACTTTAATTATTTCTCCACATATTTAGTATGTGAAAAGACATATCGTGTATCAATACGATCTCTCTAAATCTGAATTAGTACACGGAAAAAATTATTTTCTTAGATTTTAAAACAGTATTTACTGACTTTCGGACACAGAGAAGTCAGAGAAAAGTATTATAATATTTCAATGAATTTTATGAGATATTAGAAAAGAGTTTATTAATTTTTAGAACAAGTTTCTAAAGGTTTAAGAAATCTGTTCTAAAAATTAATAAACTCTTTTCTAATATCTCATAAAATTCACTGAAATATTATAATACTTTTCTCTGACTTCTCTGTGTCCGATTGTCAGTAAATACTGTTTTAAACTCTAAGAAAATAATTTTTTCCGTGTAGACATTTTACTAATGCAATTAGTAACGACGGTTTTGACTGTTAAATTAGTAATTTTTTGACATTCTACTAAATGAAATGGTAAGATTTATGTTACTAAATGAATTAGCAAGGATTTTCTACTAATCTGTTTAGTAGTACCAACTTACTAATTCAATGAGTAGAAATCAATTGGAAACTTATCTAAATTATTCATTTTTTAAGGGCATGTGATACTTTACCATAAGAGCAATTTAGTTTACCCAATTATACGTTCATAATAATAAATTTTTTTAGCGAATAAGAGTCAATAAACCTTCCTCTCATGTACACGAAGGTTTGTTGACTCTTATTAGCTAAAAATATTTATTATTATGAATGTATAATTGGTTAAACTAAATTGCTCTAATGGTAAAGTATTACATGCCCTTAAATACTGTCTGGTGGTTCTTGAATTTTAAAAATTTAATGTTTTCTCAATTTATATATGTATATATATTCTGTGTTCATATTGTTATATTGATAATAATAACATATGAACAATACGCAATATTCAAAATGCAAACCGGTATATAATATTCGGACATTAAAAGTGAAATTTAGTGTTCCTTTGACTCAAAATAACTTTAAATTTACCATTTAAAATAGTAACCAAGAATACAATTACCAATTCATTTAGTACGTTATTCTTACATATTGAATTGGTAGACTTTTACTAATTAGTAGTAAACGAATCGGCGCTATATGAATTAGTAGAAAACTACTACCAAAAATAGTATTTTTTTACTAATTCAAATTTAGATTTTACGTGCACTAAAATAATAGGTAGTAGGGCTAACTTCTTTGGTTTGTCATTGCTACTAATTTATCTAACTTTTTAGATTTCAGCTTTTCAAGAAACTTGCGAAATCTTTATAAGTTTCTTATTTGTTTTTAGAATTCCTAAACTCTTATTTATTCTTACTCTTCCCAATCTTCTTTATGAAGTTTTTAAATTCAGAACATTTATCAAAGTCTACTAAATTCTTTCTTGGAAAAAAAAGTTTTTTTTTTTTATAAACTTTAGAAACGAGCCAAAAACTATTACAATCTATTAATCTTTAATCAATCAATCTCACTTTTTAAATAACTAAAAAAAAAGAATGACTGAATGAAATCAGGAAAAATTTCAGAATTGTTAGAAATTTTCTAAGTATTTACAGTAATGTTGCTGCAAAATTGTAGAAATATAGTGTGTTTTTAGGGAATACTTGAGTTGAAAAAGAATGATCCATTTCGTCTTGAATGGGTTAAGTATGTCGGTTTATGGACATCCGAAAATAATTAGATTAGCATCCAATAAGTCGGGTCGCGATTTATGTAGTGTTAAATATGTGGTCAGCAATGCAGTCTGACCCTTCGGTCCAGGATCTTTGCTTAATTGGAAAGCCAGGGAGTTTCCGAACAGTTTAACTGGCCTTCGGAGTGCCATCGTCCCACTATCGTAATGTTACAAGGTCCCCTAGTATTATCGCAGTAGACAGAGACCCTGATCCCTCCTTGACCACTGTGTACGACCTGAAAGAAACTGATTACCTCGATCGATCCTTCTGTAGTTACTCTCGTAAAACGATTCAGACCATTCGCTTTATCTTCCGAAAGCCAATAAATGTTCACCTCCTATTAAATGTATAATAATCTCATTTTGTGTCTTTCAGACAAATCAAGCGAATTAAATATTAACAAAAGAATACAAATAAATAACGTTTGATGCCAACAACGTCAGAAAAACGTTTCACTCCCTAAATCCTCTAAATAAATATAAAAAGCAATAAAATTATAGTAATTGCGGAATAAACCTGGGAAGAAAAAAGAATTCAGGAATAAGTGTACACATAAAATTACAGAAATAAATTTATTTCTTCTCATGAGAAGAATTTTCCGGTTTAAATCACATGAGGTTGTTTAAAGACAGCAGGTGAATCACCTTTGAACTTCTAAAATCATATTTCTTCTTAGAGCATAAATCACTTTTAAAACGCAATATAGATTATTTTATCTTCACTCTCACGTATTCTATTTGCTGTACTGATCTAATTTTTCGTGGAAAGATACAAATATGTCTAATTCTTGTAAGGTGCGAGCAAAGAAAACAGGCTTATTTAATATCAGATCCAAGCCCTAAGCAAATATTTCAAAGCACTTCGAGTTCTCAATGAAGCACCTGTTCTCTCGCTATGAGTTTACTAATCAAACAGAAACGTTTCTCGGACTCGAATCTAATTTCGAGGAAATTTTAGGCACTTGAATATTTTAAAAGCTTGTTACAAATTCGTTTATTATCAATTTAACTTGTATCAATACAAATATTTTTTTTAGATTATTTAAAAATTAAACATATTTTCCAGCTTGTTTCACTTTTAATTTTAGCGTATTATTATTGAAAACTTATTCGCTTTTATAGTAGTTTTCGATGAGGAAAATTCTAAAAAGTCAGGGAAATTGAAAATATGTGTCTTGTGATTCTAAATGAATTTTTCAAAGTCGGAAAGTTAGTCGATTAGTCGCATTTTTCTTAAAAAAGTCACACGATCCAAGATCTGAAGTAAAAGTCTCAGAAAGATAGTCTCTCTTCCTATAGAGAGAAGTCAACTTGTGGAGGGTGGGATTTGCGAGGAGAGAAAATATACGGTGGAGAAATGCGAAAATTATTGATATTGCCTGAGTCACATATCATTGTCTTGGGATATAGACGTTGCTCCACCTCGCACCCCAAAATAACTCTCCACCCCGACCCCCTCGAAGGCACGAGAGCATCGGGTGGGCGGGGTGGTTACGGGGTGCTGACATCTCTGATATATTCTTGTAATATTTTTCGATCATCGCGTGCCGCGGAGATTTATACGCAAGTACGCGAGAGGGGCCAACCAAACCACCTGATCGCGAGTTACTACCCTCGGAGTATGCATACCACCCCTGGATGAGATCTTCCTAAGAAAAAGTTCACGCGGATATTTTTACAGCCCTTTTCGGATAAAATTTTCTCCTGGAAGTGATACTTAAAAATTTTTTATTGTATAATAATCAATCAAGCGCTAGTATAATTTAATTTCTTGGTAAACTGATTGAATTTTGAAGAATATCTGGATGACCTAGATAAATCTTCTGATTTTCTTAGTCTTTATAGAAATTCTTGAAAATCCCTTAAAAATATCTTTAAATATCTTAAAACCTCTGGAAATTCTTTGTAATTCCTCGAAATCGTTGAAAATTTCTTGAAATTGATCATGTAGAATAGGAAATAGAGAGTGTGCGAAATAATTGGAATTGACAAAAGGAGATAAAAAGGAGAAGATTAAATGTGGCCGAAGGGAGGTTTCGAAATAGGATTGGGTGTCGTTAATTAGTTTCTGGAGATTAGGACAAGCAATTTATAGTAGGGACTGTCGATTGAAGTAAATTCCGAGCAACGACCAAAGAAACGATATCCTAACGGTCATCCCCAGTGGTCAAAGAAACCTTCGATTAAACGCATACGTCAATGGGTATCCTAATATAGCCTCTGGGACATTCTTCCTATACTTTAGGACCTCCGATTCACTTTCATTCGCGACAAGCGGTTCTCAAATTTTGGACGACTAAAAAGTCCCATAAAATAATATTCCTAACATTATAAAATCTCTGACAATTTAAAATTACCGACACTGGATAATTCCCAATAGTAGACGTGTTATTTTTAAGAATTTTAATCGATTTTTTGAAATTTGAAGCAATTTCAAAAGTTCCAAACGACTTCAAATGATTGTAAACAAAAATTTTTTTATGTTTCAGATTCGTCATAATTAAAAAATCAAGAATCAAGCTGAATTCGTCCAAGAAAATCTTTTCTGGATGACTGTGCGTCGGAACATGGAACATTGAGAAGGAAGAAGGCTTGAATAGCCATAAAGGGAGGGGTGTTGGAGGAAGGTGGATTTTTATTCCCCGTGGAAAGAAAGTGTACACTCGACTAGGCTTGGAAACCATAAAAGTAAGTGGTATAGATTCTCACAACGTCGAGACTGGCCTTTGGAAATGGGAGGGTGCAGAGCGAGGGGTAAGTTGTTACGAGCGGTGCGTTCAATTAACGTTGGTCAGTCTGGTGGTCCTCTCGCTGTAGTCCATAGTCCATGGGGGTAGTTAATGCTAGAGGCATACCTACTTACCTACCGGCCGTTTCTTTTTATGACCTAACCACTGCTTCGAACAGTTTCTCGCTAATTGGTATCGAACTATTATTCTTCCTCATTAACAGCCTCAATAAACCGAACTACACGATTTACGAACAACCTATCCAATCTTCATCTCTCCATAAAGGAAGTCAAGTTAAAAACAACATGAAATCGGTAAAAAAAATATTTTCGAAATTAACAAAGATTTTACAAACCTATTTTAAAATTAGAAATATATTCGGTTTATAAGATGGGTCTGGAATGAGGAAATTTGGTCAAGGAAGGTCTAATTTTGAGGTGAAAGGTTTTATCGTCAATGAGGTAGAACAAGAATGACAAGAAGGTCTGAAGAAGAGATGAAATGAGAAACAATCCGGAATCCTGAATTAACCGCTGGAATATGTTGGCCTCAGGATTTTATGGCTTGTTTCTCGACTGGGGTTCTCAATCTCAATTTCGATATCCTGATCTCATTGATAAAAACATTTTATTTTTTGACTATTCAATTTGTTTACTCGTCGAAAAAAATATCAAGACACAATAATAGAATTTGATTGTAACGTTTATGTTTTTGTGGACCTTTGAGGTTTAACTTCAAGCGTATTGTGGACTTGGAAAATGAATGAGAAATGAATGAAAGGGTTCTGTCCTCTTTTTTGCTCATTCTATTTTCCCTTTTCTTGTTTCCTCTTTCAACCCAGAGGCTTGTTCGCGGTTTAAGGGCCGCGGCCTACCACACAGAAAGAAAACTTTACGAGCGCCTCACTCTTATCCTACTATTCCTCCACTTGTGCCGTATATCAGTTCGTGCGGTTTCAAAAATTATTTTTACATCCCGCCGCTCAAAGGCCACAGACGATATCAGAAATCGGCGGTTCAGCTATTACCGCATCAAAGCGCCGTCCTTGCCTTATTATGCAATATCAATTCCACAAAATATTTCCTTTTATTACTAAATAGAAGGTACATATAAATGTAGAGGATTTTTTTTCCTCAAACATCTCAATTTGTACGTAGTTAATACCTTTCTTCTATTCTATTGATTTCTTTTTATCTGTGTTATAGGAAGATCTCCTTGATGCTTTTTCATGAATTTCTAGTACACATTTTTTGGTAACCACGTCCACATTCTTTGACCACGCCCCTTAGTGCCAACTACTGCCACGCCCACACTTCTAAGCCACACCCCCTAAATATAATGTTAATCATAATCTAGATTCCACCGACTTTCACTGATTTCGTTAATTAAATCTTGCCATATCACAATGAAACTTATTAATCACCCCTTCAGTCACATCCACCTTGGTTTGTTACGCCCTTTGTTCATGCTACTGTTCATGCCTCTTAATCACATTTTAGTTCAGACCCTTCACAAAAATGAAACTATTTAAAATCGTTAGCCGTAATAACTACATTATTATAACTTTAAAAAGTTAAACTGAATATTTAATGATATTATAACTACAATTACGCAACTGGAGATGAGGATATCGCTTCACAGTTAGAGATTTTTCGGTTTGGATATTTTCAATTGTGTTCCCAATCCGAGATGTATTTTGTCAATGTTTTTCTCGTGGTGTAAAGAGGAAAAAAAAACAAGTTTAAGTAGAAGAAACAGTTTGCTCGTAAAGTGTACGGAAGCGAGCGGATCGAAGAGAAAGAAACAAGCGAAGAGTTGCTTCTTTTCTTATATTGTCGCGGGGGATTGGACGGGTCCTAAGCTGAGCTGCCGCTTCCTTTCATCCGATAAATCAGCAGTCGTAAATAACATCGAGTGTGCGAGGCTCCTCTTCGAAGCCGGGCAAGACCAAGAAATAAAGAGACCAATAGACTGCGAAGGACCCTTCGTCTTCTACTATTTTAACCCTCGAGTGCCTTCGCTTCACCTAGAACTGAAGCAGCATCCATCAACCTAACTCGACCGATCGGATTCCACCAATTCGACGTCCACGCGTTCACCAAAAGATACAACCACTTTACGAGATATTGATAGTTTCTTTATGTGGATGAGGAATCTCTAATATTTGAGTTCTTTCAGTTATAAACCTAATCCAAATCGAATATTGACAATTGAAGAACCGGATAGAAAATCATTCAGAAAAATGTGTTCATTTTAGTTACTTTGGATGAAGACAAAGTGAAATTTTGGATCTATATTCGGTTAAGTGAACGCAGTAAATAACTGGATCCCCATTCGTTTCGATCGATAGTCTCAATGTACCTCGAGGACCTTCGCTGATGTCGTTTCTACCTACTCGCGATAAGTCGGCGCCGTGTTGCGACTCAATCCCGCGGTTTCTTCCATATAAATCTTCCTCACGGATATAAATCAGCGTGCCTCCAGCAGTGTGATACTGAAGAGAGCCCCTGATACACCGCCGAAGGACCCTTCGATCCTCGGGCCAAGAAAGACACACAGGTCCCACTTATGGCACTCTATGTTTTACTCCATGCCATGCCATGCGTCACTCGACCCTTCAACACAGCAAGTATCTATCCCATGTCGTGGAAATCCTTCAGAAACCTTCGAAAATTCACTTTTCCTCTATATTTCGATTAAAACTCTCTATCTCATTATTTCTACAAATTAATATAATAATTATTTTATTATTACTAGCAGACCAACACGTGCGCTACGCGCACGATTATTTATTTCATTTCTTACAACTTCACGTCATTAAAAAATCAAGTGTAGAAAATCTTAAAAAATTTGTGAAATCCTTTAAAATTTCACGAGAAATTTTAAAATTCCTTAAAATTTTTTGAAATCCCTAAACTTCCTTATAAATCTCTTAAAATTTCCTGAAGTCATTTTAAAATTCAACTAAATCTTTTAAATATTATACATATCTCTTGTAATCCCTTTAAATTTTAAGGAATTTCAAATGTTTTAAAATTTTGAGGAATTTTCAGACGTTTCTAAGAATTTTAAAAGATTTCAACAAATTTAAGCGATTTCTAAAATTTTTCTAAATTTTCATGAAATTTTAAGGGATTTCAAAAGGTTTGTATGAATTTCAAGGGGTTTTTAGGAATTTTAAATGAGTCTGAAATTTCCAGGAATTTAAGGATATTTTAACAGATCCTCTTAAAATCCTTTAAAATTCCATGAAAAGCTTTTAAATTCTTTAATATTACTTTTAAAAATCAAAATTTTTTAAAATTCTTACAAGCTTTTTAAAATTCTTTAAAATTCCACTAAATCTTTGAAATATTATACTTATCTCTTGAAAATACTTATAATTCCTTAAAATCTCTTCCAAGTTTCTCTAAATCCTTTATAATGTAACGAAACACTTTAAAATCCCTTAAAATATACAAAATTTAAAAATTCCCTAATATTCCCCAAAAAAATTATTTTAATCGTTTTTATGGATTTTGAAGGGATTTCACGATTTTTTGGGAGTTTTAAGAAATTTTAACGTATTTCGAAGGTTTTCCTGACTTTTTTTTGCGCACCATTAGTTTGTTTTTCTTCTTTCAACTTCAAGTCATTCAAAAACCAATCAGGTTTGCAACAACAATATAAGCGAGATTTTCGAGACATTTCGTGACACCACTTTTTATTTTATTATTATACAAATATGTATAAATCTTGAAAATTCGAGTGATCAACACTTCAGACATGGTTTATTTAGTTTGTACGAAAGGAAAAAGCAAAAGTGATTGGTAATTAAATCTTTCCGCGTTGGGTTAAAGATTTGAAAAAATTCGATCGTGGGTATAAAGAGAAAAGTCATTAAATTTGTCAACGCATAGAAGCGAATAACCCGACGAAGAGTACCTGTACCGCGCAATATGTCTAACAGTACCACACTCTCTTTATTGGTACTTTGGCTAAACCGCAATTCATGACGCCGACAAAGTCTTTGTATTAATTGCAATTAGACCGCACTATGATAGTAAATATTAATTCGCGCGACATCCTTGACTGATTTATATAGCAGCG
The DNA here is from genome assembly GCA_900474325.1 of Synergus umbraculus. NCBI lineage: Eukaryota > Metazoa > Arthropoda > Insecta > Hymenoptera > Cynipidae > Synergus > Synergus umbraculus. The sequence continues at coordinate 20,218 of UCOK01018883.1, read as the reverse complement.
ATTGGAATTTTTCTCAACCTCGATAATTGGAATCCCACATTAGTCTCAGAATATTGCATCTTATGTACTTTGTGTACACATAAAATGTAGTTATATTCAAGACAATAATTATTAATTAAATCAGGCACATTGAATAGTTCAGTAAATAAGTTTCTGAATTATATATAAAATAAAATAGAGCCTCGAGAAAATCGAGGTAAAATTACAAAGGCATAAAAGAGACTGAACCGGTTCGTAGCAGAATACGATATTCAACAATATTCATTTCTATTTCCTTCCTAACAATATCAGTTCTGACTTGAGTGACAAACTGAGATCGAAATTCGCGAAAAGCGTAATGTAAGGAAACAAAGGCTTGTTCACCTGGTGAGGTGAAATTACAGAAACGCTGAAACCAGTTATAAAGGTTCGTATGTATGAAGGTACCGTCGTTATTACGTCCCTCGTCACGTACAGGGAGATGCGGTACGATAACCTCGAGGAACAAATACGATACAAGCAAGGTACCTCGGGTTTCTATCTGTCGTCTGTTTTCGACTACGCGATCCTGCCAAGACAAAATCAAATTTAATAAGCTGGCGAATTATAAATCTGTGAAAGAAATCACTAAAAATTGTACATTATATAGAGAAAGGAAATATGGGTGATTGTTAAATTGAGGGTAAACTTGAGAAATCCCAGCATGTAACTACACAAAATGCCATTTTAATATTTTTAATTGTGACGATTATTTAAGGGCGTTGGACCCAAATGTTAAGCTCAAAATTTAATTCTCCATTTTACTCAACGAAAATTATAGATGAATATTTTCTCGCTCTGTAGTGCTAAACTTTATTCAAATATAAGACTGTGTACAGAGAGAAAAATATTTAATTTCGATACTCTTTCGATAAAACGAAGAATTCAAAATCTCACTTTAAAATTCAATATTTTCATTTTTCTTAAAAAATATTTCAATTAGATATTTTCTCGCTCTGTACGCATAATTATAATTAAAAATTGATTAATTCTACAGAAGGAAAAAATTTCAAATTTAATATTTGTTGAGTAAAATGAAGAACTTGGCTCCAACACCCTTAAAAATTAAATATTCTAATTCGAGACATTTAAGATTTTAATATTTTAATGGTATTTACTGAAATTTTTATTTATAGATCAGAATGAAGGATTGTGCCAGACAGAGTTTAAGAACTGATAATTTGAAGCCCTCTGACATCGATGGACGTCTTTTAAAGGCTTTTTGATAAGATTCAGGCCTTCGCGTCTATTGGTCCCTATTACTTATTTGTCGATAAAATGGCACGCTGGTTATTACCGCCGGCTTCGTGACAAACGAATCGCCGGCGTTTTGGACACGAACCACCAGTTACCGGTAAAGCCATACCTTGATTCAAAGAAACCCTCGCCGAACCGGTTCTTATCATCCCGATTGTGGGCTCATTAATTGTGCGAAGGACTAGCGGACAAATTGGTCGATAAGGCCCACCTTAATAGCATTTTCCACATGCCTTCGTCCGAGAATTATTTTGTACTTCTTTTGCTAATTCTACGAGCAGATCTCATTTCTGATCGGTAATTTTTATCTAGAGTTAATTTTTATTCCTTGTTCCCCTTTCCACCTTATATCTTTCGACTTTGTTAATTCTCGATTCTTTATTTCGAAAGATCTATAATCTTTTGGTAATTGAATTATTAATCTAATTATCACTTAAATTTTTTGTTCCAAAACTTTCTTTCCTTTTTTTTTTAAATATATATAAATATAGATCTTTAAGTCTCGGATAATTTGGATTTCAAAATCTAGAGTAAATACCATTGAAATTGATAAATTACTCGTTAAAAATAAATGTATCTGGAAAGATTCGAGGAATGTTTAACAGGAATTTAAAAATACACTTGGTATGAGAATATTAATGGATCTTAACGATGATATTAGTCTCAATAAAAATGATAAGAAGTCAGGCTAGGGTTTGTGATTGAAAACGGAGTAACTCGTTTCTGCGGGAAAAATCCCTTATCCCTTGTGATGATCGGCAATGATCGACTGACCACTTTATAAGCAATAATTTGCCTACAAGCTGGCAAGTTACAAAAATTGTAAAACCAGCACGAAAAGGTCGGATTAACTTACGAGGTTCGAGTCTGCGATTAAGTGAGTGCAGGTAAATTCTCTCGCAGAAACAAACGATGCTGAGTGTAGGCTATATGTTTCCTCGACACGATTGGTATTGCAAAACGGTGTGAAAAAATCAGCAACGAATGCATATCGTTTGTCATCAGAGCGATTGCAGGGCAATCCTGAAATCCGTCGATTTTTCTCGACCAATTAAAGGGCGATTTATCGTCGATCGGTAAGATAGGCTTACCTGGGTCCTCACCATGTACGTTGCTTTCAATTAGCAAACGCTTTTATCCTTTAAATACAGTTATTTATTCCTCTCGAGGATAAATTTCTCCCCTGATTTAAATCGACGTCAATATCCGAATTAAAGATTTCATACTGAAGGTGAAAGGATGAGAGGTAAAATTGTCCACTATCATACCAAAGGATTTAGTCATTTAGTCTGAGTGGATTAAAAAAGAAAATCCTTTTGCCTTCAGCTCGTATTTTTGAATCGAAGTCAAAATAAACGACAGCTTTGAAGTAAATACGAGCGTTTTTCGTCCATATCTTCTTCTCAACTCCGGGTCTAACTTTGTAAGGACCTTCGCGACCTTTTGATTCTCATGAGGTATACGAGGCGCCGCGAACTCTTACAAACACGTACACACAAGCATCGGCGATATCAGGCGCATTATCGCGTACGACATTACCCAGCTTTGACTAATGTCCTCGAACGAATGCCTACGCTTCGCCAATTTATAATGCCGGTCAACGAGATGTGGACAAACACCGAGCACCAATATATTTCAGATTATGGCTAAGTCCCTTCTAAGGCCACGGACCTTGCCGAGAGCGACTCAGGATATTCCTCCGTGGCTATAGATATAGAATATACTCCCCAGCCAAGTAAGGAGGGACAAGTCTAACACCAGAAGTGCATCCTTACTTCCCTCCGGCTCGAGATCCTGACGATAATACCGAGCCATGACCGACCTGTTCAAGATAAAATGAACGAATCATCCGTTCATCTTCGAAATGGTTTTATGGTACTCGTATGAAGCAGTCTTGAAACTGGAACGAGTAGTAGGTGCTAGATATCGAAATCTTGCTCCATCAGTATCTAGAAATTTTAATAGAATGCTCTCTGGTTCTTGATCCATTATGCATTTTGTGATATGTATCCTTTTTCCTCTCCCCCTCCCTTCTCACAGGTTCTTCTCTAGTCACTACTCTTTAAATCCCCACTTTTACCATTTCCCTCTTATCCTCTCCATAATCATGCAATAGGACACGTCCAAATTTTCTATTATATACATTTACCACGCCCACCTTATTTAGCCACGCCTATTTATCTTGAACACGCCCAATTTTATTTCTTTGGCCACGCCCCTTGACCATACACTTCATCATACCCACATTCTTTGATTACCTATGACTCCACCCATAATATTTTACCAGACAAGCGAGTTTTTCGAGTTTTTTTTATTATTGGGAAGCATTCGTTAATAATATCGAGATTTGAAAATGTAGACTTCAATAAAGCTGAAGAAAACTATTATTCAAGATTTCAAGTAGAAAGGATTTTTGTAAATTTCCAAAATTAAGGGTAGGCATAGTCTGAGGCAGAGCTGAATTAAGGGGGGGGGGCTGATTGGTCGGCAGCCCTGGGCCTCGCTTTTCAAGGGACCTCCAAATTCAAAGCAATTTATTTTTCTATCGTTTATTTCGAATTAATAAAATTAATTCGAAATAAATGATAGAAAAAGAAATTGCTTTGAATTTGGAGGCCCCTTGAAAGGCGAGGCCCAGAGCTCCCGCCCACTCAGCCCCCCCCCCCCTAATCCAGACTATGCCCACCCTTAATTTTGGAAATTTACAAAAATTCTTTCTACTTGAAATCTTGAATTATAATTTTCTTCAGCTTTATTGAAGTCTATATTCTCAAATCCCGACATTATTAACGAATGCTTCCCAATAATAAAAAAAACTCAAGAGCTTCCACAACTAGATTCATACAACTTCAATATCTTTTCCGCTTCTTGTCAACGGAAACCGAGGCTCGGAATTGAAATTCCTTGCACTCGATGCACCCGAAACGTGTTTTCCTCCACGAAGAGAATTCTCGCTTGGTTTTCTTGTTCTTTTCTAAAATAAGCATATGCACGAAGGTACGTTGGATGGATCCGAGAAACCCCGGGCCAAAGGGGTGGTCCCTCCTCGGTCGTCAAACCTTAATACATTTACAGCTCACGAGAGCTGCTGCTCCTCTGCTCGCATTTACTATATCCGCTGGCAGATCTCTCTATAGAGTGTATCACGTTTGCGCATGTGAAATTCACATGTACGACTACATTTTTGTAATGGCACATGTATGAACGAGAATGTATCTAAGTAGAAGAAAGATAGCTCAGGTCGTCCGTCCCCAGCGGCTAACCCCCTGATATATCGTTTACGTGTCTCGGCGTGCATACGTCGTTTGGGACACATGCCTTCTCCTCCAGAATTTTCCCCCTCGCCCCCAACCACCCCCATCAGCAGGATCTCGCGAATCCTTATTTTATGAATTCACAGGATGCTGGAAGATGTTAAAACGCTGGAAAGTATCAAAAACGACATTCCTTTAGCTATACAAAATAGAGCTGGGTCGAAAATAGCAATTTTTTTTAGATCGAGATGAAAACATGGACACATTTTCTCTCAAGGGAGTAAAAGCGTATTTTCCTCCCGCTCACGTGTTACACCGCTCGAAAAACAACAATTTCGGTAACCGCATTGAGAAAAAGGTTTGGTTCGGACAACAAAATTTTTTTGTTAGCTCAACCAAATTATTTTTGGGTCAAGAAAACGTTTTTTTTTAAACCAACAAATCGTTTGGTTGAACTAACAAAAATTTATTTCAGCCAACAAAACATATTTTGTTGCATAAAATATTTTTCTGAGTGCGGGTCACGGGAGTGGTGTAAAAATCGCTTTTACTCCCACTGCAGTTTCATAATTTTCTCCCTAGGGGATTATAAGTACATTTTATCCCTCTCTGTTAAAAAATATCGTTCATCCCATGGGTGATGGACTTTTTCGATTCGTAAATTGCAAACCTAGAATTCTGTATGATATGTTTTCTTAATAATCATTCAAGGTTCTTTTAATTTCAGGGTGGCCACATGTCAGGAAAGTCAGGGAAATGTCAGGGAAAAACAAATTTGTCAGGGAAATGCGAGTAGTTGTCAGGGAAAATAGAAATTGATATTTATGCTGTGTTATTTTTGTCGTATAGCATATATAAATTTTATAGTTTATTTAACAAATTTTAGAAACTATCCAAGGATTTCCAAAGATTATAAATAATTTCCAGGTATTCTTTGAGATTCTCTAGGTTTCTAATGATTGCAAGAGATTTTTAATAATTTTACTAGATTTTAAGAGGTTTCTAGGAATTTAATGGGATTACAAGAGATTTGTATAATGTTTGAACGATTTAGTTGAATTTTACAAGGACTTCATGAAATTTTAAGAGATTTTTAAGGAAGTTTAGGGAATTCAAAAAATTTTCAAAAGCTTGTAAAAATTTTAAGAAATTTTGATTTTTTAAAGTGATTTTAAGAGATTTTAATGTTTCTCATGGAATTTTAAAGGATTTCACAAGATTTTTATTATTTATAAAAGATTTTGTAGAATTTTAAGGAATTTCAAGAGATCTTTACGTATTTTAAGGGATTTTAAAGTTTTCAAGGAATTCTATAGGATTTCAAGAAGCTTGTGAAAATTTTAAGTAATTTTTACGTTTTAAAAGTGATTTTAAGGAATTTTAATAGTCCTCATATAATTTAAAAAAAATCCAAGTAATTTTTGATTATTAAAGAATTTTGTAAGATTTTTTATTTCATGAGTTCTTTTTTAGAGATTTTTAAAAGATTTTGTAAAATAATTGTAAAGGATTTCATGGAATTTTAAATATTGTAGTGGAATTTTAAGAAATTTAAAGATATTTCTAGGAATTTCAAAATATTTCCGCGAATTTTAAGGGATTTTAATAGATTTCCAATAATTTTAAGAGATTTTGATGCATTTTAAAGGAATTTAAAATTCCTCGTGGAATTTAAAAATATTTCTAGAGATTCTGAAAATATTTTATGGAATTTTGAAGGATTACAGGAAATTTTAAGAGAATTTTAGAAATTTAAAATGATTTTGAAGTTTTATCGTGGAATTTAAAATATTTCAAATGATTTTGAGGAATTTAAAAAAGATTAGTGAAAATTGAAGGAATTTCATGAAATATTAACAAATTTGATGCGATTTCATGGAATTTTAAGATGTTTTTACTCTCTAAATCTGAATTAGTGAAAAGTGAGCCACTAATTTACTTTAGTGAAAATTTTTACTAATTATTAGTTATATTTCACTATTTCAATTCGCAGCTTTCAAATTTTCACTAAAGTTTTATTTAAAAATAACTAACAATTAGTGACTCACTTTTCACTAATTCAGATTTAGAGAGTAGGAATTCCAACGAATTTTATGAGATTTCCAAGGTTGTTATTTGAGAGATTTTTACAAATTTTAAGTGATTTAGGAGAAATGTCAACAGTATTATTATTGAAAATTTGTACGCATTTTGAATACTTTTTTGTCAGGGAAATTTGTCCGAACGTCAGGGAAATTGAATAATTGAATCTTGTGACCACCCTGAATTTCCTCAATAATTTCACTTTAAGTTCGCTAAATATTTCACTTTCTTCAACTCTACTGATAAGGTGAAAGGAATGCATTACTCATTATAAGGATAGCATCTGAGGAAATATTTTATATTTCATTTTGAACACAGGATAGTGTAATCAGGATTGAAGAGTGTTTTGCTGGTAGGAATCGAATGTGAATAATACCAAGGTGTGAATACTGGATACTGAATGGTGTGGGGCCAATAGGGTTACAGATAGCCTTAGTCGTCTGTCCATGGAGTTTGCTTTTCTGTGGGTATAGTAATGCACTTATAAATCAGGTTCAGCCGCGGACCACCATAAAGCATTGCTATGTTTCGATGTCCTTAGGCATTCCTTGGGCGGGTTCGCGTTTGATTCACGCACAAGGGAACCCGTGTGTGGCTTGGGCCTCGACACTCGTAGGACGGGCCAACACGGGCTCACCTGAGTGTGTGCCTGTTTATATGTGCACGTGCCATAAGCAGCGGGCGTGAGAGAACTTGTCGCCAGGCGATAATGGTTTATTTGTCGTTGGGTACGCGCTCGCGCGCGAGATATGTTCCGGTTTCTTGCCCGTTCTTTGGCCAAGGATTGTTTATTATGCGAATTGAACGAGCCGAAGGCGATAAAGATCCTCCCCTCGATCCTCCCCCTCTTTCTTCACTTTCGATTCTTCAACTTTTCCTTTTTGTCGTCTCCTCTCTCTCTCCTTAAATGCATTTCTCCTCTCTTTTACTCTATCGTTCCTCTTCTTCAATTCTTACACTCTCGTCGGATACCAGTTGGGAGTATGTTCGCACATTCGCATTTCGCGATGCTTAATCAAAGAGAAGCGGATGTCTATTGAGTGGAGATGAATAAGTGGGATGTCGTGTTAAGTCCGCTTTGAGAAAGGACAGATTCCTGCAAATGTCGTGTTCATGGTCATTAGGAGTCCGGAATTATTTCTTCGACTTGTCATATTGATTTCTGTGTTAAATCAACTATTTGTCATTGGTATAGTGAAGGGATATCGAACAAAAAAATCGATATTACGGATTTCGATATATCGGACACATCGATATCGATACGAAAAAAAATATCGATATATCGTAGCAAAAGATCGATATTTAAATATTTTTTGCCTTTTTTATTGATAAATAATAAAAAAAAAAACATTCTTAACATTCTTAACTATAAGTATAATCATTTTTAAAAGTGAAAATTATCAAAATAGAGCAATATTTATTTTTAAGCCTGAGATATGATATAATTTCAAAATAGTTTTACGAAATCTTTAATATAACTAGTGTAAAAATTAAAAATTGTGGACATTTTTTTCTTCCCAAAAAATATTGTGATTCAAAATTACATAGAAAATATTAAATTTTAATTGAAAAAAAATTAAAACTCTAATTAAAAATTAATATTTTTGACTTAATTTTGAAGCAGAATATCGTTTGACAGGACCGAGAAACTTAAGTATACGTAATTAAAAAATCATGAAAACAAATTTGAGGAATTTTTAATTGTTAGTAATATTGAATATATTACAATTTTCGCAAAACTAACAATAAGTAATTAAGTACTACATACATTATTTATTAGTCAATTACATATTTTTAAAATGAAAATTGAAATATCAATATCGAAACCAGAGAAAAATATCGATATATCATAAGGAAAATATCGATTTTTCGATATTTCGATATCGATGTCCCTTCACTACATTGGTAATATTGATCTTCTTCTAAGCTATTATCAGTTGGCTATCCCCTTAATTTTAATGCCCGAGAACTTTTTTTCTTGGATTCGTTCTAATGAATCCTGCGATGTTTCTTTTATCAAATTCACCCTCGAAAAGATATGACACAACAACTGAGGCGAAAAGACCACCATACGTGACCCAATACCTAACACCATGGGGGGTCAAGGCGGGACGATGAATGGCTGCAAGTCAGAGTCAGAGGGAAAAAGAGTGAACAGATGGAAAAAAAAAGGGGGAAAGGGGAGAGGAACCATCGCGAGTTACAGCGTTTGTGTGAGTTTGCATTATTACGTCCTTATATTATATCGCGAAGGTACAAATGTTTCTACCTATGTAAAATTCCTAGCTACGACCGGGCGGAGCTATAATAATATCTGCGCTGATAAATGAGACACATAACCGTACACGGGTCTGGTCCCAACCACTGCCACCATCACCAGTAAACCAGCATCGCACCAGTATGTCTCGGCTTATTCCACTTTTGCGGCGATGCATTACAAATTTTACATTTTACAAACGGCCTCTCACTATCTTCCGCGACACACAATCCTTCGAGAATGAGCGAAACCCTTTCACAATGGAGCTTTAAAGATTTTCGAATGCGTAATTTTAGCTTCAAATCAAAGAATTTTGCACAAAAGGTTCATTTCATTATTTAAAAAAAAATGTGTGACGTCTGACTAAACATTGACCATTTCTACTGGCTGACTCATAGCTATAATTTCCCCTCCCCCTCTTTTCCGGCCCTTCTAAATAATTATTATCGTTGGCTGACTATGCATTGATATGTATTACTAGCCCCCTCTTTATTTATCCGATCAGGGTGTCTACTATCGGGAAAAACCGGGAATACGCCTGGAATTTTTTTTTAATCCTGGAATTTTTTTCAAGAACTTACTTTTATAAACTACACTGAGAAACTTTATGTTAGAAAAATTACTAATATCGATAGCGAGTAGGGGTAAAATCCCAAAATTGAGACATTTTAAAATTTTAGTAAAATTTATTATTTTCTGTATTAAAATGTCTCAATTTTGGGATTTTGACCCTACTTGCTATCGATATTAGTAATTTTTCTAATACAGAGTTTCTCAGTGTATTTTTGTTTTCTGTCATAGCAAATAATATCTACCAAAGAAATAAGTTAATATACTTCAGTTATTGTTTCATATTTTATAATTTGATTGAGTAACTAACTTAGTTGCTCAAAATTAAGTCTTATTAGTAGTTGAGTAAATACTTGCAGTATTACACATATAACTTTTATAATTTATTTAACAAATTTTAGAAACTATCCAAAGATTTCGAAGGATTATAAATAATTTCTAGGTATTTTCTGAGATTCTCTAGGTTTTTAATGATTTAAAGACATTTTCAATAATAATAAAGGATTTTATGAGATATTTAAGGAAGATTAGGGAATTCAAAGAATTTGTAAGAAATTCTAAGGAATTTTAAAGGACTTTAAAAAGCTTGTACAAATTTAAAGAAATTTTGATTTTTCAAAGTGATTTTAAGGGATTTTAATGTTCCTCATGGAATCTTAAATGTTTTCATGAGATTCTTTATAAATTTTTAAAGATTTTGTGGAATTTTGAAAAGTTTTCGAAAATTTTAAAAGATTTTTTACGTATTTCAAGGGATTTAAAAGTTTTTTACGTGGAGTTATAAAGGATTTTAGGAATCTTGTAAGAATTTTAAGAAATGTTTATTATTTTAAAGTGATTTTAAAGAATTTAAATGTTCCTCATGGAATTTTAAACGATTTCACAAAATTGTTATGATTTATAAAAGATTTTATAGAATTTTAAGGGATTTTAAAGTTTTTCGTGAAATTTTACAAATGTTTGTAAAAATTGCATGTAATTTTGACATTTGAAAAATTATTTTAAGGAATTTTAGTAGTCCTCTTAGAATTTAAATAATTTCAAGTAATTTTTACATTCTCATCAGAGAATGTATTATAGATTTTTAAAAGATTTTGTGAGATATTTTATTTCAAAAGTTTTTCTTTAGAGATTTTAATGCACATTAAAGAATTTTACAGAATGTCACTAGATTTTTATGATTTGTAAAAGATTTTGTATAATAATCATGGAATTTTAAGATATTTAAAGATGCTTTCAGGAATTTCAAGAAATTTCAATAAACTTTACTCTCCAAATCTGAATTACTGAAAAGTGTGCCACTAATTTACTTTAGTGAAAATTTTTACTAATTATTAGTAGTATTTCACTATTTCAATTCGCAGTTTTCAACTTTTCACTAAAGTTTTAGTTAAAAATAACTAACAATTAGTAGAATTTTTCACTAAAGTAAATTAGTGACTTACTTTTCACTACTAATTCAGATTTAGAGAGTAAGAGATTTCAAAAGTTGTAAATTTGAGAGATTTTTACGAATATTAAATATTGTGAAGTGATTTTAAATTGCAAAAGATTTAAAGTGAAAGTGTCTGAAAATTAAGGAAAAGTCAGGGAAATTTAAGGGAATTTAAAAAATTGAATCTTGCTCTCTAAATCTGAATTAGTGAAAAGTGAGTCACTAATTTACTTAAGTGAAAAATTCTACTAATTGTTAGTTAGTTTTAACTAAAACTTTAGTGAAAAATTGAAAACTGCGAATTGAAATAGTGAAATACAACTAATAATTAGTCAAAATTTTCACTAAAGTAAATTAGTGGCTCACTTTTCACTGATTCAGATTTAGAGAGTGAGGCCACCCTGCCTTAGTTTATTCTTAAAAAGAGTAACAGTATTATGGGCAAAAAGATATTGTCATCCAATGATGTCCTAAAGACGTCTTACGTCCAAAAGACGTCTTTTTGACACTATTTTGACTGACATGTCATAGACGTCCTCAGGATGTCAATGTCTTTTTACCCACTGGGAAACTCTATAATATGTTGAATTTGTTGATTTAATATGTTTACTTCATGGAATTTGAATCGGTTGAGTCAGTAGACACCCTGTATCCCCTCAATCCATTTCTTCGTGGCCCCTCCCTCTGACTACTGGATTTACCTACTAGCCTCTCTTCTTACCCTTATTCTCATCAACCATTTTCCAATACCCCCTCCTTTACTTCCTAATTCTTGCCTTCTAGTTTTTAGGAAAGTTATGGAAGTTATGGAAAGAATTTGTGTAATTCTAAGAACCGTTTCGTCTGGGCAAGAGGAACTTGTATTTATTATGATATAAAAATATATAAAAATAACTTATTAATTCCACATAAGATTAAGTATTAAGATTTATCATATAAGAGGCTGCTTTATTTTGCGATATGCTAACCAAAATACCGGAAGTGGAAAAAATATTCGCATTGTAGGGTGACTCCTGCTCGCTCACGCCTGTCTTTCCCACGTACGATCAATTTCGAAAATCTCTGGCGGCTCGTATACGCCATGGCAATGGTAACAGAATATGAAAAAGGGAAAAAGCGTACTACGTGCACGTGGGACACTGACTCTGTGATAAATAGCGAAAGATTTGCAAAATATATCGCAACTCTAACGCCATAGGTACCCTCTACGATGTAAGAGAAAAGTTCCAAGAATCTACAGTTTTCGTAAATAAAAAACGAGGATCTTGACATAATCGACTCACAAAAAATGCAAGCTCATTAAATAGATAACATTTCGAGTCGAAGATAATTTTGAATATCTCGAAATGACAAATATTAATTTACCTTGAATTTATTACAGTGTACATAGATGCGGTAGCTGGAATTGAATAAAAAGAAGACGAGAAACGTCTTTAATCTTGGAGCTTAGTAAAGGTAGGAAGAAGGTGCTGAGGATTTCGCTGCAGGCGCTGAGAGTTCGGCATCGGTCGCTACATAAGCGTTTCGAAGGCATTGGCAGAAAGGAAATCGGCTTAAGAGACGTGAAAATATATATAAAAAATACTGATATTTATGAGGGTCGCGGCATCGAGGCTAATCTTTAGTGAAGATAATAATTTATCGGTAACTTGGCGACCAACGTCGAATATTTTGACTGTGATCGCTAATGCTCGATACTTTTTCAATGCCAAAATTCTTTTTGTTCTTGACCAATATCATCATTTTCTGTATAAATTTGCGATAAAGTCCCTTATGATTTTATCGAATTTTCAAGGACATTTTTTAGAATTATTTCGATGGTTTAAGTCATTTCGCGACGAGAACGTTGACCGAATGATAATGCGATTAATTGTAAATGTATTTACTGTTTTTATTTTCCATTCTTTTTGCGTGACGTTTTATAAAATCACGTCTTCGTCATCAAAACATCGCGAAAGACAAATTCGGGATATTCCATTGTAAATGTCGGTGTCTACGGCTAAATCTAAAATTTATGTTGGACTATGTGCCTTAAATAATATTGCTGATTTAATCATCTAAAGTCACTTGAGGGGAACAGGTTTTTACAGGCCGACCGATTTCTGAATTATTCATCAATCCTATGTTTTTGTTCGGAAAAAAGAAGACCAACTTTGAATGAAGCCGTTATTAAGTATTTGTGTAATATTTATATTACTGCAATACTTACAAAATTATCTATTTTTTCTGGAGATACAGAATCGTCCTTCCATAGGATAATAAAAAACTTCCCAATGCAGAGACCAATAACCGATAAAAAAAATTCTAATCACTTTCCCAATAATCATTTATCAAAAGGCGACAAGTGCATTTCAAAGCCACATCGCCGAGTTCTCGCAATGGCAAATCCGGACGTGGCATAATCTCTCATCGAGTGGGTGGAGGTCGATGGGGTGTAAAGGGGTGGAGGGGGAGGTTAAAGAGGATTGCCGATCCGTCCATGTGGGATTCTGTAGTCGTTGAATGCGAGATAAAACCTCGCTGATGCCTCGCCCAGCGATTCGAGTGAGAGGAGATGAACTCAGAATGAAAGTGGAAAAAGGATGTATAGACGAGGGGAAACGAGAAAAGGGGGAGGGAGAGAGTGCGAGCGATCCCCATTGAAAGCGAGCGGAAGGTAAAACTCGAGATCGCTACGAATCCGAAGAGCAGACCCTGAAGACTCTTCCAAATCCATATAAATTGTCGTATTGTTGGGAGTCCGCACTGCATACCAATTCGAGATACCTATGTCGTGAAATCCTCGAAAGAGCATCGCATCGGTTCTTGCAGTCTGATACTGATACTCCACTGCGGATTTAGGAACTCGGAAATGGGGGAGAGACTGACTCGAAGATTAGCGATATGAAAAATTGACGGTCGGAGTAAAATTATTTGTGTAGAGGAAAGTTGGACAAAATCAAAATTGGCTAAGGAATAGTTCAGAATCAGAAGAAATGAGGAATGTTTTATTACTAGCAAGGAATTTAAATTTTAAAAGGAAAAGATGAAAATTTAGATACTCTTCATTTCTAAGAAATTATATATTTCAATCGAGGGGTTGACAACTCGGCCAAGAGGGTGTACAACTACTTCTGACTTTAAGATATTTCAGGATATTTCAATGACTTCAGAAGATTTTACTGACTTCAGGAGATTTTAAGACAATTCAAATGAATTCACGTGATTTCAAGTGAATTCACATGACTTCAAGTGACTTCAGAAGATTTCACTGACTTCAGGTGATTTCAAGAAAATTTATATGAATTCACGTGACTTCAGAAGATTTCACTGACTTCAGGAGATTTCAAAAAAATTCAAATGAATTCACGTGACTTTAAGTGAATTCACATGACTTCAAGTGAATTCTCACTCAGAAAAATATTTTATGCAACAAAATATGTTTTGTTGGCTGAAATAAATTTTTGTTAGTTTAACCAAACGATTTATTAGTTCAAAAAAACGATTTTTTGGTTTAACAAAACGTTTTCTTAAACCAACAATAATTTGGTTGAGCCAACAAAAAAATTTTGTTGCATAAATACCAACAAAATTATTTTGTTGTCCGAACCAAACATTTTTCTCAGTGCTCGTGACTTCAGATATTTCAGGAGAATTCAGAAGATTTCAGTGCAAGTGTACACCTGATTTCACGAGTTGTCAAGCCCTCGATTTCAATAAATATTTTGAGACACTAATTTTGGTTTTGTTTTGTTTTGTTTTAGATTTGCTTTTTTGGTCAAAAGGGGATTGGAACTAAATTCAGGAAAACAAATGTAATATTTTTTTTATTATTATTATCTATTCGTATGACTGATTTACTAATTAATTTATAATTTTACAGGTATAGTGCTGAAGCCTGCTGCTGATCAGGAAACCATTCGACGACGTCTTGAAGGGTAAGTTATTTAAAGCTCATTTTATTCGACGACAGATATCTTTTAGTGGACCCAAACGTGCCATTCCGTAGCTTGTAACGATTTTGTAAATTGCTCTTCCATGCTAATATCGATAAGATAGAAAAAAAAACTACTACTTTATTTTCTATGAGTGCCTGGAGAATTCCTCTTGCATCGAAAATCGCTTTCTGCAAGCATGGTTCTCAATCCAACCATGTGATGATATCAAAGACGTAATTAATTATTTTTTTAATTCAACATTTGAAGTAATTGCAAGTTTTTACATTCTTTTTACAACAATACCTGTATCAGTACATACAAGTGTTCACAAAATTTTATCATGCCATTAAGAAAAGACCACATCCAGTTTGAAATCATTCTGAAGGGAAATTGTCGTGTGAAAAATAATTGCTGAACTTCCTTTCTGAATGTATGATTTTTTCTGTTTTATTGGAACAATTGTTTTCAATTCGATTGCATCTGAAACTGAAGGCAAAACGTTGGGAGAAATTCAGAATATTTTAAAGATTTAAAGAAGAAAAGATAAAAGATAATAGATAGAAGAAACTTTTTTTACCTCTCGATAGGATTTTTGGGTCTATTTGTTGAAATCATAAACAAAATACTATGATTCTAAAAATGGAATATTGATTTTTACCAGTTCTTCAATAATTATTATAGAATTCAATTATAATTCTTATGAGACAGCTACTTACATTTTTTGAATGAAATATTCTTTATTTTCTTAAAAATTCCTACTAATATCAATTAATAAAAAAAAAATTGGATCCTAGAATTGAGAATCGCTGACGTCTCAGCTCAGTTACAATTGTGCGCCCAGAGATGGCCCAATGTGTACTATCAACTCATATAATATAATCTCGAAAAGACTCTCAAAATTTATAAATCCTTAAAATATTTTTTAATATTCCATAGATGCAAAAAGATAAATGTATTCTTATAAATAAGAATTTCATATACCGAAATATGTTATAAACTTACCAAAAACTGTCTATAGCAATCAATATTTATAAAATAGATATTTGCATAATGAAATTCAAAAGTACTTCAATAATATTGATTTAATTTTTTATATTGTTATATAGGGAAGTCTTTAAAGCTTCATCTTTAAGGACAGATTCTATGACCGAAATACTCCTCTTATTAAAGAAGAACTACTCTAATGATTTACTGTTTATATATATTAAAGATTTGCTTCATAATCTTTCCATTTCCATTATCATTTCGAATAATTCGATCAAGTTTTTGAAGTACAAACGAATTTGAGTTGACAAAAGAAAAATCAGAAATTGGAATGTATTTCATTTTGAGAAAGAATTTCTCGGTGAAAGAGAATGTAAAATTTCTGAAGAATGCAGAATGTTTCATTTAAAAAATTCAAACAGACGTTTGCGTGTCTCACTTAGGTCTTCAGTTTACCGTCTTTCAGTTCGACTAGGTAATTTCCTTTTCTGTTCCTTTACGATCTTCAAAGAGGCATGGAGCATACTCAAAGCGACTTAAAGGTGGAAAAGAAGGAAATACGCGTTTACGAGTAAGCTTTGGATCGTTAACAATGTTACTGACGATCCTCGTGCTTATTATTCAATATTATAGCAAAATTCCGAATGACGCTTTAAATTTCGTGGCAAATTCGATCGAAATTTTCTCGATAGAGTGAAAAATAATCTCGATTTCTCAGGTCAAGTACCTTTGAAATATTCGGCGACCGTACTTCGAAAGGGCCGATCTGCGAATGAGATCGGCAGTAATTCAGTCGGCCGATATTATTTCGCGATATTTATTGGCGAGTCGAAACAATGGATCGATATTGTTTTCTGATTGGGATACTGGCTGTATGTTACAATGTTACATGGCAGTTGCCTTTACATGTAACGTCCCGCGAGGCTCTGTGCATTTGTGCACAATAAACGCGTGTCGTTTTTACGCATACATAGAACACGCATATGGTTGCATAGCGGTAGCGAGCATGTTTATGCGCAGTAGCATAAATAATACTTAATATGACAGAGCCGGCGGTGCCCTTTGTACGATATATTTGGTATAGAAATGTCACCGATCGCATATCTTTATACTCTACGCACTTTATGTACTCGATCTGTATTATGTATAAATATGTATTACTTGCACTTACTGCTCTGCTTTTTACAATTTTTATTTGTTGAAAACTACACTGAGAAACTCTATTTTAGAAAAATTACTAATATCGATAGTAAGTAGGGGCAAAATCCCAAAATTGAGACATTTTAATACAGAAAATAGTAAAATTTATTATTTTCTGTATTAAAATGTCTCAATTTTGGGAATTTTTCCCCTACTTGCTATCGATATTAGTAATTTCTCTAACACAGAGTTTCTCAGTGTAGTCTCGAAAATCTCGCATATATTGTTGTTGGAAACCTGATTGGTTTTTGAATGACTTGAAGTTGAAAGAAGAATAACAAACTAATGGTGCAACAAAAATGTCAGGAAAACCTTCGAAATACATTAAAATTCGTTAAAATTCCTTAAAACTGACAAAAACTTATTGAAATTCCTTAAAAATTCACAAAAACGATTAAAATCATAAATCTCTGGAAATCCAAGTTAAAACTCGTAAAAAGCTCTTCAGAACTTAATGCACATGAGATATTTACGTATTTTAAGGAATTTTAATGTTTCTCATAGAGTTTTAAATAAACGATTTTACGAGATTTTTTATTGTTTTTTTTAGAAATTTTGTGGAATTTGATGGAATTTTGAAGTTTTGAAAAATTTGAAAAGATTTTTTATATATTTTAAGGGATTTTAAAGTTGTTCGTTACATTATAAAGGATTTTAAAAGTCTTGTAAGAATTTTCAGTAATTTAAAAAGATTTTAAGAGGTTTCTATAAATTTAAAGGGATTACAAGAGATATGTATAATATTTAAAAGATTCAGTGTAATTTATAATAAAAAAATTTTTTTAAACTTGTAAGAATTTTAAAACATTTTGATTTTTAAAAGTAATTTTAAGGGATTTAAAAGCTTTTCATGTAATTTTAAAGGATTTGAAGAGGATCTGTTAAAATATCCTTAAATTCCTCGAAATTACAGAACCTCATTTAAAATTCCTGAAAACCCCTTAAAATTCATACAAACCTTTTGAAATATCTTAAAATTTCACGAAAAATTAAAAAAATTTTAGAAATCACTTAAATTCGTTGAAATCTTTTGAAATTCTTAGAAACCTCTTAAAATTCCTCAAAATTTTAAAACATTTGGAATTCCTTAAAATTTAAAGGGATTACAAGAGGCATGTATAATATTTAAAAGATTTATAGTGGAATTTTAAAGAATTTTAAAAACCTTGTAAGAATTAAAAAAAATTTGATATTTAAAAAATTTAGTTGAATTTTAAAAGGACTTCATAAAATTTTAAGAGTATTTTAAGGAAGTTTGGGGAATTCGAAGAATTTTAAGGAATTCTAAACTTCCTCGAGGAATTTTAAAGGATTTCACAATTTTTTTATGATTTTCTGAATTTAAATTAACAAGCTTTCATTGATTTAAAAATTTTTTAAAGTTGTAAGAATAAGAAATTAAATAAATAATTGTTCGCGGAGCGCACGTGTTGTTCTGCTAATTATATAAAAAGTCGAATGTAAAGTTATATCAGTCCATTTTTTTTTATTTATAATTTGCATTTATTTGTTATATTTCATTAATTCCAGATTTTTATTGTGAATTTTTAAAGATTCCTATACTTTTTACAAATTTATTTGAAATATGATCAGAAAGTAGTATATATATTTGTAAAATATAATTTCGGATCATGGATAAAATTGAGATAATTGTAGATCCCATCTTTTAGTTTGAAAAGTGAACTAAATATTCAAGAAGTCAGATTTAACATATTTCAATCTGAAATTCACTTTAAATTGAATTTGTCATCTAAATATGTTACTTTTTCTATGTGCGAATCGAAAGAGTTTTCATAATTTTTTAATTTTACCTAAATATAAAATTACTTCTGAAGTGACAAGTATAAAATATCCAGATATAAAAATAGTTACATTTACAAATATAACAGAATCGAATGTTTCTTTTCAATGTTTCTCAGAAGATATAAGAGTACGAAATTCCACAGACGGAAAGTGCTGCCATCTATAAAATAAAAAAATTAACAAAATGCTCTCTTAATTCTTCTCTCTTCTCTTTTAATAGAGACTCATAAAAATGTTATTAGCTCAATTCCAAGAATTTCTAATTATAAAATTTACAATTTTCAATAATCTATTCTGAAATATTTTCTGAAGACCCAGGATCCTAAGTTAAATTCGCCTTATTACATTTTTGTCTTTAAAATGAAAATTGAATTTAGGATCCGAATTTGAATTTCCTTATTTAACTTTCTTCATTTAGCTTAAATCCTCCTATATTTAATGAGGTGAATTAATTTTCTTAACACTGCATAATCAATAGCACTTTTCCTTCTTCGAAGAGTCCTTAAGTTATAATACCTTTCGAATAGCAATGCGACCAAAACCTATATTACCCACTTAAGGAAAAACTTAAAGCATGAGAAAAGGGCTTTACGTAATGAAATAAAGGAACGTCAAAGGATAACGATCGCGTTACACACTAGAGGAATGCCTGAGCTTCTTAGCAAATTGTTTAAGGCACACATAATGCACGTACTTTCGTCGAAGTTCGAGGCATCTCTTGGGGATGGTATTCTCCTTCGAAAACCGCGACTAAATCTCCGTTTATGACAAGAACAGATGTCTACAAGCCTTTGTTGGACCTAGTTTGTGCTAAGGCGCCATATAAGCCTCGCTATGCCCTGCACACTTCCACCGTTGAGCGTAGATGTGAACACACTACTTTCATAGATGCCCCTCAAGTTCCCTTTCGAGTCGAGAAACTCGCGGAAGAATAACGATATATAAAGTAAGGCCGACGATAGTATATCTGTATCAATTGTATGCATATACCGTCCCGTGGCCAGCAGCTCACAATACATACACAGATATATATATATATATATATATGTTTACCAAATGGTTGTTTCCACGACCCAATTTTTTTCTTATATACATCGATTCTATATGAGTATGTATACGTATGTATACTGAAATTTTCGATATATGTTGATTATTTTTCGAAAAAAAACAATTCATATATTTTTGGTACTTTCCACGACTTCAAAAATTTACAAGTCCCGCCCACCTTTTTTTGACACGCCCCTGTCGTGGAAAGTACCATTAGCAATATTTTACAAGGATCGCCTTCAATATTATCATAAATAAATAAAATTAATAAGTATTATCAATGACTGAAAGATATTATTTTTCGAAAATAAAAAAAAAACATTCTTTATCAAAATTCAAAGGAAAAAATGTTTGATCATCCACATTAGGATAAAAAACAAATCCTGCAATTTCT
>UCOK01018882.1:0-37416 GCA_900474325.1 Synergus umbraculus | reverse complement strand
GTGTCGGTGTTGTGCCTAAAATAATTCAGAAATACGGATGCGTCTCACATTCGGCTGACACTTTGTGTCTCTCTTACGGGAATCGTCTGCTATGTCTACATATACGCCGTTTCTGAAAATAAATATTTCATCATGAAATATTCATTTTCTCGTCTCAGCAGGAATAAAATATTATTTTTATGGGACTCTAGTAATCACAAGTCCCTACATATATGGTAAGTTATCTCCACATATCCCATAAATTGGGTTTCGAAAATAAATACGGTCACACAGGGTCGGTCTTAGAATCATTTTTAAAAATTTCTATTTTCACGGATTTCCAAGTCCGTTTATCCAACACCCTTAAGGAATGACGGGTGGACGGCGCGAATGGGTAAAATTGACGAATTTCGTCATTTCATTGAAAGCCAAATTAAGAAAAACGCAGATAAGCGTTCAGCTTTTGTTCGTAGAGTGTATGAGCCTGTTACTGTGGAATTGGCTGACAAGTCTGGCAGTATCGTAGGAAAATACAGCATAACTGACTTAAAGATTCCTCGTCATTCGTTGCGTTCTAATTAATGTATTTTTCAGTGTGAGCCAGTGAGCGATACCACGAACATTTCGTTTCTCGAGTTGCAGAGTTTCAGGTGATCGTCGGGATGTCCGGACAATCAATTCCGGGCTCGGAACTTTCCGTCGGGGCTCCGGTCTCTCAACGATTTCTCGAATTGAGAAAACAACAGGCTGAGTTGGAGGAAAAGATGTTAAAGATAAAATTCGAACTTGAGGCAGGGCGAGTTAAAACGCCTGAACTAGGGCATGAGACCTTCGACGGCTTTGTTGTCGACACCGAAGCCCATGATAGGATGGATGAATATTGACGACCATTCGATTCAACTACGCTGGAGATGCAGAGAGTTCTCTGTGAGGCACGGTCTTATCTCGACACCGTCAATGACTCTACTACTTCATTATTGACTACTTCGACTGTGCCAGTCGAAAAGACCGAGGACAAGAATATCGATGTACAAAGAGAACGAGAGGTTAGCCGGGAGGTTGACAGACTGCTGGGAGAGATTAAAAACCTTCCACCTCCGGAACTGGAGTTGACGAAACGTACGAAGATTTCACCAGCGCAGATGCAAGCAGAGAACGCTTGACGTAATCGGTTGACTTCTGTTAGCCACACCGTGTTGAGAGATGAAGCGGGAGAGGTTAGTTCGACAAATCTCCCGAAGCCATTCGTCGCACCATCGGTTGTTGTGAGGCCGTTTCCGTTCGACAAATGCCACGTTTTAAGGATGCTTTGCAGGTGTTGGGTGTTCCGTATCTAGTGAACCCGAAGGGGAAGGAATAGCCCTTATATATGGCTGACTGCCGTATCGCCAGTCAGGCGCTGTTGAAGGACCTTATAATATAGAGAGCGAAGATCTTGGTCACGAGGATGGAGGCGAAGAAGTTCGACCGAGGTACCCAAACGTTGTACCCTCGCAAGAGCATCACTTCACTGAGTGCCGCCTTCCGTATCGTCCAGGATTTTGCAGGGTATGTGGTGCCAATATGTTCGACACCGGCAATTGTATCTACCCCCATGGAATTGAACACGAATAGGCCTTGGGTAAATATCCGGGTTGCTTGCGTGACCTTACTCTATACTGTCCGGAGTGCCCAGACTGCAATTTGCGGTATAAAGGATTGGTCGACTGGCTTCAACTAAACTATGCTACATAGCCTGCATGGATGGTTCCTAGCGACCATCAGTATTTGATCGGCGAGGGTGAGCAGGAGCTCAAGCGAAAGGTCAAGGCCAGGTTCACAGACGCTGAGGATTATCCAAATCGTCTTCAACGATTCCTCATTCATGAGAATGCTTTGTCTAAAGGACCAGAGCCTGTAAATACGGAGGTTCCGAGCGCGATTGGACTTTCGGAGGAGAAAAGGAGACTGGCTGTCGAGGCATTAACAGCGTCTTATGTCACTAAGTCTCTCGACGTGATCATGGAGGAGAGGCCGGAGCTTGACCGACAGAAGGTGAGGATCATCGTTCCTTCGAAATATAAGGAGCCTTCAAAATAGTCGACAAGCACTCGTGATCAACATCGACTTTTGTTAAGTGTTCAAGCGACCGTTTCTTCGCTTTGTAATTTTTAGTCGATAATTTTTGGTTAATTCTTCGTTTTATATTTTTTGTTTGTAGTTTTAATCGCTATTGTCTCGTTTATATTGTAGTTTCAGTTTTGCGATCATTTAGTATCTTTTACGAGTTCCCAAAGTTTCGACTTAGCGCCGACTTATAGCGCAATCGCTCTTATTTTGTAGTGTTTCGTGCGCTAACGTTAGATGGGCTCATTATGATAGTTAGTTCCAGACGCATATTTTATTGTTTCAGTAAATTTAAAGTTTGAAGTGTCATTTGTTTTAATTGGACAAATTGGTAAAATTTCGTAATTTTCAATGTTTAATTGATAGTCTCAGTTTCAGGTTTAGATTTCAACTCTCGCCTCGACGTTACGGTTAGAAGGGGGAGAGTATGACGGGAAGTCATTTTTGAGTATAAGAACTCCAGGTTCCCGTGAACGTCAAGGCGGGAGTATTTGAAGAATCAATTTAAAATCATAGATATGGTAGGTTCCTCGTAGACTTACAGCGAAGCTTTGCGCTCGAGCGGTAGCGAGCGCGCTACCTTACCGACTCTGCGTGATCGAGAGAAGCCACGGAGAGCTCACTTTTATATCACCCTTCCTGTCGAAAGGAAGTTTTGTATTGAGTGGATTTCGTCGAATTGTAGACGATTATTTCGTAATTTAAATTGATTGATCGACTTATGTAAGTACCGATTTATCCTTAATAAATGTGCCTCTGGAACGAACTAGTTTGCTCAATGTAGGTATTTTTGGTCAACTCAAGTCCCACGACTTACTTTTGCTAGTTAACAGTCAAATGCTTTAAATAAATAATTCGAGTTAGCTGGTTGCATTTTGATTATATTTAACCTCGCTAGTCAGGTCGTTAAGACTAGCTGGTGTCCGACCTTGTTATATTATATATTTTATTTTATTTCACTGAGCCCAGGCAGGCTCTGGCTCAGCCCGCGCCAGGTGATAGGATCATTATAAAACATTGTTTTATTATGACGATTTTGACAAGTATTCGGTTGGAATAATAGCTATCTCATCGGGAAGGTGTAAACATTTCGGTTACTCAATCAGTCATCGCTCTTATGGGTATATATATTATGGATTTGGATACCAGGAAATACGCATGTGCTCTCACTGTATCGGCCCTGAAGAAAAGGGATTTCCTTCTGAGTCCCCCTTTCCGCGAAATTCCGACAGACTCAAAACGCAAAGGTGAAGGGTCTAAACTCGAATCTCAAAACGAGTGGGAACCCTTTGCTTTAAACTAGTAAACCGGAATCATTAGAAAATTCATAGGAAAGGATGTTGAAACTTAATTGCTCTCATCCCTTCCGGTTTAAAGCCATCTAGTGAAATTTTCGTATGACCCCAGTAAATGATAGCGAAACATGGGAGGGTTTAAGTCGTAAGTGAACACAGTGCTATGAACAAACCAAGGACTAGAGTTGTATAGCAATATAAGTGGGGGTTGACTGAATAAATTTACAATTTTATATGAATCCCGGGTATAATTTATTGTCTCCCATTAGATGACATTTTCATCCTCGGATGAGGACAGGTGATTACTTATCCCGCAAAATAATTAAAGAGATTGATTCTGAATCAATCTCTTCTTCTCTGTAATTCTCCGACCAAGCTTAAATTATCCTTATTTCTTTAGACCCAACTTGCTAGGATATTATGATATCTTTATTATCAGTTATAATAATTAAATTTATGAATATACAAATGTGAGATATATTTAAATATAGTAACAAACTTACAATACCTATAAACCTGAGAAGGTAATAGCTATTTACTTTACAAGGCGCGAAAGGAGGCAATTATCGGACGAGTATGAGGTTGGCGTTACGAGCCTGTTTCGCGACGTGTGAAGTACAAAGCTTTTCATGACCACTGTAACGAATTCGATTTTCGAAACAATATTCGGCATTTGCACTAGTGTACTAGTACAGCCAGGATGGCGAGAAATAACCTGGCTGGGGCCCCGTAAGCGTATTCAGGAAATACACTCTCTCCTCCTCCTTCTCTCTCTTTTCGTATTTTATCCTATCGTATTATATCCTATTGTATTCTATCGTATCCTATTGTATTTTATCTTATCCTATTGTATCCTGTTATATTGTATCCAATTCTTTCGTATCCTATCGTATGCTATACGGCAGAATAAAATAAGACAGGATACGATAGAGTAGAATACAATAGAATAGGATAGAATAGGATAGGATATGATAGGATAGAATTAAATAGAAAAGCATGCGATAGGATACGATACGATAGGATAAAATAGGACAAGATATGATAGGATACAATAAGATAAGATAGTATAGAATACGATAGGATGTGATAGGATAGGATGCTATAGGATAAAATAAAATAAGATAGTATAGGATACGATAGGATAGAATATAATAGAATAAGATACGATAGGATAGGATACGATAGGATAAGAGAGAGAGGGAAGGTATGGAGAGAGAACCTCCGGTTTATTTATTTAGATATTTTAGGATATTTATATGTATTTTAGGATAGCCTATTTAATTTTCGGTACTACTTAACTTTCGGTACTACTTAACTTTCGGTACTACTTTTACTTTCGGTACTACTTTTGCAGTACTTTCGTTCCTGTACTGTAAAAGGCTCCCTTCGAGACGCTTAGCAGACACCGAAAATGGATGTTTCGTTACACGTGTCATGAAAAAGCAGTTAAACAAAAGGCGTGATGGAAGAGACTATGTTTATTATAGTTATTATTAGAAACTCTCTTCCCATAACTTCTATCTTTTTTAATATATTAAAAGGAAATGGGTATTCATCCTCTCATCGGCAAGGATGAATTCCGAGAAGCATGGGCACTCAATCCATGTGCTTGAAAGGCTGTGTCCCTGAGTTACCCTGTTATTTGCGCGTTTTAAAATTCAATATAACAATTAAATACAATTTTACATTAAAGAGAATTACTTCGATGAATGTTTACATTTCTCACTTGTCCTGTTAGTCAGCATATTATTAATAGTTATAAAATACAAATCATATATTATATAAGTATAGATTGCACTATTTTCTGAAATTGTTTGAAATTTCGTCAGCGACCTTGCAATTTTTAATTCAGTGTTGAGTATGTGAAAAAATTTGGTGTCTTTATTATCATCTGAAAATAATACGAGTCCTCTACAGATATCGATTAAAATTATTTACCTTCAATTTTATCATTTAAAGAGTTCTTTCCATTTAGGTAAAAAACTAGAGATGTATAGAAAAATATAATGCAAGTATTTTGCAAAATTTTTAAATTTTTCCTGATTTTAGTGTAAGAGATATAACTGTTCAAAGAATAATATTTTTATTCATGCAATAAATATAGCGCAAGAAAGTATTGACGATTTGGTAACATTGTTTGGCTCATTGATCAAGAAGTTTGTCAGATCCTCGTGCGTAGACTATAGTTTGTTTAGCAGAGTCTCTCATACAGTCTCTAGAATCAGCTGAGTGTGGTGTTGCCATGCTCATCGCTAAACTACAATGCGGTATACGTACATTATAAGTTTGTTTGTGTTGCGACTGAGAGTTTCCAAACCTAATAAAAATTTTTGACAAAAAGTAAGGAGAAGCGCAATTGGCGTTTTGGATCTGCCTGAATTATGAATAGCGTAATTAGCACTTTCATTTTAGTATTCGTTAGCTGGAGACAAGCATATATTTAAAAATTTTTAATATCGGATGTAACAATTCTACTAATAATAAAATGAAGTATTTTTAGTTCACAAATTTCGTTTTTTTTAAATGCTTGCATAACAAAAAAACGCTCTTTTCACTCATCATTTATCATCGTAAGTCCATGGTAATGCTTGGCCAAATTTACTTCTATGTGCTGCGTTTCTTGCTGTGTATAAAATCTGAAAAATATATAATTGATTTAAATTTAACTCACATAAAGTAATTTTCACCTCCCAAAAGAAAAAAAAAATAATTTTGTAGCTTTGCATAAATATAAGAAAAAAAGAAAGATATGTAAAGAATTTCATTCGGCTTATGAATACAAGGCATTAATGAAAGTAAATATTTGGAATATTTTGGACTTATTTTGTCCTTGCAGAGCATCAAAACTTTTCTTTTTTATTTAAATAAAATTTCACACGTTTCTTTTTTGGGAAAAAATAAATAGGATAGGACCTTAGGCATTCCTAATTTAAAAAATTTGTATTTTAAACTACACTAATGTTATGTAATATTTTTGTAACAGAAGTTAATGTTTCAAAATATTGAAGTTAATTATGTAAAAAGTTACAAAAGTATTAAAGGCAGCAAAGAAACGCGTTAATTTGTCCAATTATTAATTTTATTTCCACTAATCTACTTACAGGATCATCAATGTAGGACTCACATCTGTAGCACCAAACAGATAAGTCACTGAAACTTAGCGCGATTGGATGATGTTCATGTTTCCCATGTATTAATGCATGCTGATTAACGTTTCGTGCACAGTGTACAGAATAACATTGTAAACAAAGCCAGTTTTCAGAACTATCACCACAAATTTCACAAGCTGAATAAACATCAATTCCACTCTCTGGCATATCCTTCACTGTAATTATGTGTCGGCAATTCTTTTTTGGTATAATGGCAAACATTTCTTCATCTCCTAGTTTCTGTAAACAAATAATTTATATCTAATATATTTACTCACTTAGCTTATTTAGATAAAAATTTATCAATAAACATCTATGCAGTTTGTAAATTTTAAAGTGCTATGGCTTTCATTTTTAAATATTACAATTTTAAGAATTTATATTTTAACATAGTATTGTTTTATTGACAATGCACCCATTTTAAGGATTCGAATAAGCGAATTTTTCCCCAATAGTATGTACCAAGAAATCCCCCAAAATAAGTAATTTGATGTGGTCGATTTTCAACACATCACAAAATCAAAATTAATTCTCCTATTTTGCATTTCCTAATAAAGAACATATTTAATAAAATTGACATTCCTTGTCTCTTGTTATCTTCAGCTTTAAGAATATTTTTATTAATCTTTATTTTCTTATCCCTCCCCCTCGCATGTAAACCAGCGCAAGGCTGTTGATGTATGAGGATAAAGGGCAGTGATTCGCATGAATCATTCTCCATTTCGTCATGGACTAGGATCTGTCGTCTCCTTGTCTTTTTTGATCAATTTTCCAAGACCTTAGGCTTGTTCAGAGTGAGGAAGGAGCAAGAATACAATCCCTATCGTTGATAGGTTGATAGGTTTAGCTTTATTTAAATATACTGGTCTTTTCGGGGGCCGCTACGCGGCCTCCTCAATGTTTTGGCACACTTGCCTCTACTGTTTGCCATGAAAAATCTTTCAATTATCTGTTGCCAAGTTTCACCGCAAGGAGGTAGCACAGATCTTTAATAGGTTAATTGAAAAAAAAATTGCAATAATTTTTTTTTCATAACATCAAAATTGAAAATTCGACTTTAGATGCCTTCATAGGGGGTAGAAAGTAGCAGTTTCAGCTCTAGAGTTGAAAGTAAAAAACAATTGAAGAGAAGGCATCGAAAATCGAATTTTCAATTGTTGTTATAAAAAATAGTATACGTGACATGGGGAGAGGCGACAATTTCACAAGTGTTCACATAATATACTATTACTTTTTTTTATTAATCTCTTTCCGATTTTTTGATTGCGAGTGAAAAGAAGACATTTTTCCCTATTATGGCCGAGATCGGAGACCTTTACTCTTAAATCTGGTGATTTAAGAGTGAAGGAGTGGCAAATTGGCAATTTTGATAATTTTTCACTTGGAATAACTTATCTCGTAGAATCGATTGTAAAAAACCACAACCTTCTATTTCATCGAGAAGGGGTCAAACATTTCGGTTACTCAATCAGTCATTGCTCTTGTGGGTGTATATATTATGGATTATTATTATTAATCAACTAGGGATATGCGCAACCGAACACTAGTTTGAATTAGATATGTAAATTAAAGGTAAATATACATTTTTATATTTTTGTTAAATAAAAGTAAAAGATTTCTTTTAATTTATCTTTAAAATCTGACGCTGGCTAGATTGAAGCGTCCGATAATTAATAACATGGGATGTTTAACCGAGCTAAATGGAACACACTTATCAGGAATAAAATAAAGTTTTATTAAAGAATGGGGTGTGTGTCCGACGCGCCGTAAGCGAGACCTAAACGTTCAATCTGTCGTAAGAGCACGCATTAGAATTAGTGACACTGGCGACATCTATATCTAATAAAATAAAATATGCCCACAATACATAATTTATAGGTATTATATTTTACAAAACATGTCTAAGAACAAAGGACCCCACCCTAATCTACAGGAAATATTGTCCCGGTCAAATTGGTTGTATCTGCGGTAAAATGTAGTTTATAATATTCTGATCAAATAATATCCTTAGACATTGGGTAAAAAAAAACGATAGTTTCTGAGATATGTAGAAGGGCCCAAATGTCACTTTTTATGAACGCGAGAGAAGTTCCACGGATCTTCGAGGGTCGTTTGGTATTACGTTCAGGGATGATGTTGAACACTCTGTCTTTTGACATTTTGTAGTTTAGGACCCCCGAACAATAATATCCATGTCTGAATTGCGAGACAATGATGTTGTACATGGATTTTGTACCAAAGTCAAGGTTTCATCCACACTCGAGGAGTTCAACAGACCCTCGAGAAATGTTTGGCACCATGCTGAGGGATCATGCCCAACTATCTGTCCCTTTGACACTTTTTAGTTTGGGACCCCAGAACAGTAATATGTCCTGTCTGAATTTCGAGACAATGATACTTTTTCGTGGATGTTGTACCAATGTTAAGGTTTCATGCACACTCGAGGAGTTCAACGGACCCTCGAAGACTGTTTGGCACCACTTTCAGGGATTTGGCCGATGTCTCTGTGTCTTTGATGTTTTGAAGTTCAGGACCAACTGAGCAATAATATACATGTCCGAATGTCGAGATAAGGATGCATTTTCGAGGGTGTTGTACAAAAGGTAAGGTTTCATGCAAACTTGAGAAATTCCAAGGACCCTGTTGATGTAGATGACTGTTGAACCAGTAAAGTCATGATCTAGATAATTCATTTTATCAAGACGATTTAATCAAAATAATTATTTAATTAATTAATTAATTAATTAAATTAGTCTCGAGTGTGGATAAAACCTTAACTTTGGTACAACATCATTGTCTCGAAATTCAGACATGGATATTATTGTTCGGGGGTCCTAAACTACAAAATGTCAAAAGACAGAGTGTTCAACATCATCCCTGAATCGTCACATCCATCCATGTTTCGTCACATTCGTTCTATTGAGTTGATAAGGCATAGTAACTCTCAGAATTATTTATAAATCGGTTCACATCAGATTTCGTGTTTTCTGTTAAAAATCTAAGGATACATAGAATTGTGATTTTGTCTTCGGTTCATTTAGTTCGTGAAAAAGAACGTCAGTTTCGCTACTGCAAACTAGTGCCGTACCTATTCGAAAATGTACTAATTTAAAATTCACGCATCGTTTTGACTTCAGTGGAGCAGCACCGTACCTATAAAGTTTATGAACTTAAAGACGGTACTTCAGACAATTTTGATTAAAAGAATATTTCGGGATTATTTAAAATGAGTGAAGCCGCGAATAAACCAGAAGTCATGGAAATGACCAGATTTACGGTTACGACCTTAAAGGAGTTACTTCGGCAATCTAATCTTTCGACAGGAGGGACGAAAGTAGAACTCATTAGGAGACTAACGGAATTCGATCCTTCCGAAGCATGAAAACGCTAATAGGATTCAAGGTATCAGTTGGAGTAACGATGTCAACAGAGATAATTTGGAACAGGAACCAAATGTAAATGTTAATCCGGTACAGAATTATCGAGTTGATGGTCCCAATGCAGCAGCGGTCCAGGTAAATCAAGAAATTGATTTCTTCAGAAGAGAACAAGAACTTTTACTAAGAGAATTGGATCTTGCAAAGAGAGAGAACGAGCTCCTTCGAAACACATTGAGACCTGAATCTGTTCGTCAGCCACATTCAGTGTCTATAAACACAGTCAAGGATTTATTGAGTGATTTCGACGGAAATAATATCGGTTTTAGAAAGTGGCAAGAACAATTAAAACTTTTATGTGAAGTGTACAATCTGGATGATAATCATGCTCGTCTTTTAATTGGAGCCAAACTTAAAGGAAAAGCGCTTCTTTGGTTTCAATCGAAGCCAGAATACGTAGAAATTACAGTTGATGTCCTCCTTACTGAATTGGGCTCCATGTTTGACCATCGTCCAAACAGAATGGCACTTCGTCGGAAATTTGAAGAGCGAGCGTGAAAGTATGCGGAAACGTTTAGCGAATATTATCACGAAAAACTAATTTTGGCTAATGCTGTACCAATTGACGAGGACGAGGTAGTTGATTATTTTATCGATGGCATACCAGATGAGTCTTCGAAATCCCGGTCAGGCGACAGTCGCACTTCTACTAGATGCTTCAACAGCAATAAATTTGGTCATCTTGCATCAGATTGCAAAATACCGAGACATGAGAGAGGAGCCTGCTTCAAATTTTTTAAAACGGGACATCACATTAAAGAGTGCCCAGAAAACTCTAAGGATTCAGCAAAAGAAAAGGCATCGCAGATTAGAAACGTATCGGATCAGAGAATTGCAGATGAGCAATACTTCAAGGATGTCGTCTACCAGATCACCTGTAAAAATATAAAGTACGAGTTGACATTGAATACTCATCTCGATACGGGAAGTCCCATCAGCTTCATCAAGAAATCGCTTGTTCTGGATTTAGTTGTTAATTCTAAAGACATTATGGATAGTTCATATACAGGTATTAACGAAAGTGAATTTAAGTACTACGGATTGGTAAGTTGCAATGTTATTATGAATAAGTGCGTTCGAAAAGAGTTACCACTCTTTGTTGTGCCCAATACAACAATGCGAACTTCGATAGTTTTAGGTCGAGATATATTAAGAAGTTTTGGTCTAGGTTTTTCATCGCGTGATGCCGAAGTGGAGGCTATTAAAGATATTTTAGCTATTGAAGCTATTAAGCTAGAGAAAATAATAGAAGGGTTATTAATTAGAAAAATTATCAGTCCGAGTATTTCACCTTATGCGTCACCGATCCTTATGACTAAAAAAAAGAATGGTGAGATAAGATTGTGCATCGATTATCGTCACCTAAACACAGTAACACTTCGTGACAATTATCCTCTTCCGAATATCGAGGATCAGATCGATAAATTGCGCGATAAGAAATATTACACGTTATTAGACTTGAAAGACGGATACCACCATATTAAAGTGGCGGAATAATCAATTTCGTATACAGTCTTTACAACGCCTTTCGGTACTTTTGTTATATCCCAAAAATATTAAATTTTCTTTGTAACGCCTAATCATATGCAACCACATTAACCTCTAAGTAATTAAATGATAATTGGTCATATCAAGAGATACATTATAACAATTATGAGCCAGTGGTAAGAGTTATTGTAACAACTACGGTCGATAAAGTAGTATGTAATTATGAAGATGCCTGATTATATACAAAAGATACTTAAGTAGTGATGGTAACACAAGAGTAAAGGAAACCCACACAAGATAATACGTTGTTTACTATAATAGAAATGATAACTTTGTGTATAGTCAGACATGCTAACCACAGGCCATAGTATTCTACTTAGCACGTATTCTTATATTAGTTTATATAAGTTATATGATACTAGATAATAAATGTATGTAATAACATGTGTGCATATTACACATGTAGATAGATATGTTATTAATTTAAATACAATAGATATAAGGGATCATAATTTAAGGATCATTACGTCCTAAAAAGGCATGAGAAGAAAAGAAGGAACTTTGTTCATAACTTTCCACCTATATTGAAAATACCAACATGCTGCGCGTTGATTGATATTTTATCTTAATAAGATGTTTCATTGTCTCATCAAATATGTCCACTCGTCATAAGTCATAACAAAACGTGCCGATTTACAATAATATACTGAACGTGACAAACCACATGAGAAGGTTTGGCGTGGCGGGCGTGTTAGATGAGATGATCACATCGGATGTATCGGGAGTGGTGGGTGTGGAAAGGCGTATACATTTTCTTTAAGTATATAAACGCTGCTCTGATTAAGAGCTGTGTCAATTGTTTCAAGCAGTAGTAATGTTAACTTAACTTCGTATCGAGTCAGTCTGACTAGGCAAACCGCCCTTTGAAGCATCGAGGATCGCGGTCAGTTTCGGTTACTACGTTTACGGTTTCTACATAAATTGAACAAAGTCCCTTCGACTAAACGCTAGTACGGTCGTCGTAGAGTCTAACCCGGGTACAGTTCCGCTGTGTTAACATTCGGGAAAGAACTCTGCGTGAGGATCTTGCCGTTGTCCTCCGAATAATAGAGACGCAAGCGACAACCCTTATTTCTTCTCTTGCCTTCTCAACCGAGAAGTAACGTAAGTTTTTGTTTCAAATCTATGTATTCAATTTCAATCTTTTAATTTATAATAAATAACCTTTTTGACAAAATCGTAGTGTTTTATTTGAATGACACAATCCCCATAGGATTGTTAGTGACAACGTACCCACAATAAAAATAAAGTCAGGCCTTACCATCCTGACATAATCAGCAAACTCATCCTCCCTTAGCCTATTTTAAACAAAACATCTACCCTCCGCTCGGGTCGTAACACTTTTGAGTATACATGCACACCCTTTGGACTCAAAACAGCTCCACCTAACTTTCAAAGATTTATTAATACAGTTTTCCCCGAATTAATTAAGTCAAATAACATACTATCTTATCCCGATGATATTTTAATAGCGACCCAAATTTTGAAACAGCACTTTGAAATTTTGAAAGAGGTATTTGAATTGTTAGTTGCGAACAAACTGGAATTACGACTTGATAAGTGCAAGTTCCTTCAAACCGTCATTGAGTATCTTGGTTATCGTGTGACAGAAAAAGGTATAAGTCCGACAAACAGAGGAATTGAAGCTGTGTTGAATTATCTGGTACCTAAAAATACACGTGAACTTCAGAGTTTTCTTGGTCAGTGCTCTTATTTTAGAAAATATATCGAAGGATATTCAGTTTTTGCTAAGTCGCTTTATGATCTATTAAAAGACGGTGCAGTATTCAAGTTCGGAAAAGAGGAATTGCACATATTTGTGTCGTTACAGCAAAAAATGGTCGAAGCACCTGTGTTAAGTATTTACAATCCACAAAGCGAAACCAAATTGCACTGTGATGCAAGTAAGTTAGGATTTGGTGCAGTACTGCTCCAAAGACAATCAGATTCTAATTTTCACCCAGTTTTCTATTTTTCAAAGAGAATTACAGAAGTCGAAAGCATGTACCACAGTTTCGAACTCGAAACATTGGCGATTATATACGCTATTCGATGTTTCCGTATTTATTTGCAAGGCATACACTTTAAGATTGTTACTGATTGATATTCATTGAAATTAACGCTAGATAAGAAGGATATTAATCCGAAAATCGCTCGATGGTTTCACGAATTAGAAATTTACGAAAAAACGATTGAACACAGAGCAGGTAAAAGGTGTTACGGCCTGATCGTTATGTAATAAAAGACATCGAAAACTTTCAGCTCACACAGAGATCTTACACTGGAACTTGGGAGGCGTGTCATTTGAAGCCATGGTGTCCTAATTAATTTAATGACCATATTTCACATGGTAACATTGTCTAGTTCGAGGACGAACTAATTTCAGGACGGCCGAACTGTGGGCATATTTTATTTTATTTGATATAGATGTTGCTAGTGTCACTAATACTGTGGGGACTATGTATGCCCACTATTTAAATGATTATATACTGTGCACTTAACCAACGTTGAGAGGTTAGGAAATAATATGGACACAGATAACTCCACTTATGTACAATTCTTTATTAGATAGCGTCTTTTGCACGGACCTGCCATACGTATTCACACCGGCGTGATCGGCTACCAACAGAGAGCGAGTAGAGTTGTAGAAGGTGAGAGGTAACCAGCTATGGTTAGGTGGGATGTACAAGAGTGGAAACTCACTATTAATTTCGTCGATGTATTAGGTCCCTACAATACTAATGCGCCCTCTTACGACAGATTGAACGTTAGAGTTTTGCTTACGGCGCGTCGGAAATTCTTTAATTAAACTTTATTTTATTCCTGATAGGTGTGTTTCATTTAGCTTGGTTAAACATCTCTCACAGTATTTATATACTATACCAAAATATCCTTACCTGCAATTGATCAGAAATAAAAGTGTGTAAATCTGTGTGATTCAGTTCTTGATAAAAGCCACCAGAGGCCTCATCAGTATTTCCAGCCTCGTCATTTCTCATATTGCGTTCTTCATCATTCAATTTTTCATTAAGATACTTATCATTACTTTGAAACTGCATTTCTTAAATAGGAATTTTTATGTTTAGTTTAGTATATTTTAATAAATGTATTTTATTTGAAGTCTTATTTTAAAACAATACTTTTTTGACACAGTATTACGTTTTTTTTTTCATATAAACTCTGTCCAATTTAATGAAGACTTTATTCATTCTATTGGAAAAATATAAACTTTACCGTAATATTTCTTAAAAAACAATACATGATTTAAATTGTTTAGAAAAATGTAAAAGAACGAACAAGAATTCAAAAGGAATTTAAGGTGAATTGAAAAGACGTCAAAATAATACAATATCGAGATGAATTCGAAGAATTTCAAGCGATTTAAAAAGGTTTCTTCTGCAATTAACAATATTTAAAGACTGAATTATAAAGAATTTTAAAGAGACTAAAGGATGTCAAGAGGTTGTAAGTAATTATAAAGAAATTTATGGAATTTGAAGTGATTTTAAGCAATCTCTGTAAAAGTATAACAATTAATTTTTTTAAATATATTACAGAATGTCTTTGATAAAAGTTATTGTTCATAGCAAGGATTCACAAGTACGCTAATCACATAAACAAAAAAATGTTGTAGATATTTTACATGGGAAACTTTAGGTGCCTCATTGCACATCTTAATATTAACCGTTCTGGCTCAATTTGGAACAGAATTTTTTGATTCGGTAATGGTAGCGATTGAGGGAGTGGCACAGTTTCTATTCCAAATTTGGTTTCTTTGAACCAACCTAGTAAATATATTAGAGTCAATTATATACAAAGATTACTTACGAATGACGTCGTGCATTTCAATTTTCTCTAACGGATTTGAAATGCTACTATTCTGTATGATGAAATCTTCTTTTTTATTATTATGGGCATGTACATTAAAGATATTCATATTATCCAACTCTTTCTTCAATATTACCATTTCTTTCGATAAAACGTCTTCCACTGGTAGAGAGACATTAAACTTTAAATTGGGCCAATACTTTCTTTGAGTTTTTAAAACATTTTTTATAGACGTTATAGCGCTAGAACGTGGAATCTGACGAGGTTGCAACATAACTAAAGGATCACCTAAAAGTGCCTTACTGCACATAGTCATTGCATAAGCACTTGAATTTACGTTATATCCTCCTTCAAGAATTAGTATAATGCGACCGTTGGCTAACGATGACAACCAATGAGTTAAATGCCCGTATAACTCTGGAGAAACGTTACATCCTGAAATTTAAATTCACATTTAGATTTATGGTGACATTAAAAAATCAAACTATATAATTAAAAATGAAAATAGTAGATTGTGCATCGAGTGGGAGACATAGGCGATTCCAGACGAGTCGAATTGTCTTCTCCCACATACAGTACACAATAATTTGTCCGTTACCCGTGTTGGAAATGCGTCTAAGGAGGTCGCCGAGAAATCAACTTTCAAACCACTGTAGAGATGTATTGCATCGACTGCCCATATCAGTTCCTCCACGCTAATTACATTTTGACCACACTAACAAAACTTCAACTATATTAACTACACTTCTCTCACTTTTCCAATTAGTGGGAAAAGTACTCTCTTCGAGACTCCGAAGTTGCATTTTCATTGCGGGTGTTGGACAAAAGAAATTTTAAAATTATTTAAGTACAAAAATTTCATATCACTCTTATTCTTAAATAAAATATAAAACCTTTTACTTTCTTATATTAGCACTGAATTATGGTTTCTTAATATTCAATTAACTGCATTAATCTTAAAGCTTATTAATCCATTGTCACCACTGGAATCAAAATTTACTTTTATTGAAAAATGCGATAAACTTTTACCTCCTAGAGGATCAGCAACACAAGCATCAAAACCCGCGGACACCAAAATTAAATCCGGATTAAATTGGTACGCAATTGGCATTATTATTTGTTGAAAGGCTGCAATATATTCTCCATCACCCATTCCTTTCTGAAAAACAGACAAGGTATTACAATATGCAAAAAAATATGTAATTAACTGTAATAAGGTATAAAAGTCTGAAACTTCTAGGTTTTGACTCGCTTTTCGTGTATTTTTGTTCCATGATTTTCCCTTTCATTATGGCAACTGAAAAAGGTAAATCCCATTTTAAAAAGATGAACTCGAAGTCGAAATAACCACCAAACGTCTTTTCCATCTTTTCGACAATCATTAAAAAAAAAGATAGGTAGATCTTTTTAGAGAGGAAGATTGAATTAAAGTTAATTTGTATTTTATGCATAGTAGAGAATTATTCGCATTTGTTTTTATTATTTTTAATTTTAATAAAAGATGTTTATTGTAATCTATGTAACTATTACATGTTTTTTGTGTTATAGAAAAATAGTAGGTAATTATATTATTTTAAAACATTAATCAGGGCTCCCACAGACTAATGTATTTCAAAAAAGTGACAAAAGGTGACTAATATTCGCACAAAAAGAGATTTGTTATATCCATAGTAACACTTATTAACTTAATTATTAATTATTAACTTAATTTAACAAAAGAACATGATTGCAAATTGCAGACGACACAGCAACGTCATTATCAAAACATAACCATACTTTTTGAAGTTATAGAAAAGCAAGTTCAAAGTTTCATAATTGTTCTGATTTAAAAAATTCTAAGTACACACATCTCGCAATGGACGGCACGGCGATCTACGGCACTTTTCACGCTTGGCTGATTCTACGTCTCTCCCGAGCGTCCCTTGAGAGCCTACACTGAAGTGCCGGCGCTCGAAACTCAGCGCCGTACTGCGTAGCCTGCGTAGTATAAAAATTAGCGAATCTTAAAGTCTACATATATCCGGTCCTGAGTGGTGATGTCAGAGTGCTCGCTCGAGCTATTATAATCTCGACCGATCGACGGCACACAAGACCCGAGCGGTGCCGTCGATCGCGAAATGAGTGTATTAGACCCACAGATATTGTGAATGAATATTTTCAATTGATTTATGGAGAAAAAAAAATGAATTCGTATTTAAATATTGTAAACAAATTTTTGCGAAACATTTCCTATGACATTCTTGACACAAAAATTACATTTATATTTCTTTCAGCATCCAACGTATAATAATATTCATTCGCTATAATACCCTCCTTTATAGGACGATATTTAACTTAATGGATTTTTAACCTGAAAGTAAATACATTTTTCAAAGAAGATAGATAACTATCTATATATCTATACTTCAATAATAAGTTTATCGAATAAAGAAATGATTTTCATAATATTTTTCAGATATCTAATTTGTAAAGGAGAATAGTGAAGGGACATCGATATCGAAATATCGAAAAATCGATATTTTCCTTACGATATATCGATATTACATGTCGATGTTTTACAACCGATATATCGATGCCGATATCGATATTTCAATTTTCATTTTAAAAATATGTAATTGACTAATAAATAATGTATGTAGTACTTAATTACTTATTGTTAGTTTTGCGAAAATTGTAATATATTCAATATTACTAACAATTAAAAATTCCTCAAATTTGTTTTCATGATTTTTTAATTACGTATACCTAAGTTTCTCGGTCCTGTCAAACGATATTCTGTTTCAAAATTAAGTCAAAAATATTAATTTTTAATTAGAGTTTTAATTTTTTTTCAATTAAAATTTAATATTTTCTATGTAATTTTGAATCAGAATATTTTTTGGGAAGAAAAAAATGAAAAAAATGTCCACAATTTTTAATTTTTACACTAGTTATATTAAAGATTTAGTAAAACTATTTTGAAATTATATTATGTCTCAGGCTTAAAAATAAATATTGCTCTATTTTGATAATTTTCACTTTTAAAGATGATTATACTTATAGTTAAGAACATCTCTATATATTTTTTGAATGGTTTTCTTTATTATTTATCAATAAAAAAGTCAAAAAATATTTAAATATCGAGCTTTTGCTACGATATATCGATATTTCTAGCCAATATCGATATTTTTTTTCGTATCGATATTTTTTTTCGTATCGATATCGATGTGTCCGATATATCGATATCCATAATATCGATTTTTTTGTTCGATATCCCTTCACTAAAGGAGAATGCGTAAAATAGAATAAAAAATAAAACCCAATGTTTTAAATAATAAAATAGAGAAATTTAATTTTTAGGTTAGATCTAACAACTTTCTATGTGATCGAAAACTTGATAAGTAAATACACCATTGAATATACACATACACTCATCTACCGATCCACGGCACCTCTCGAGGGTAGAATGCCTAAAATCGAGCGTAATTAAAATGGATCGAGCGAGTACTCTTACGGCACCACTCAGAACTGTATATATGTAGACACTAAGGTTCGTGAATTCCTACACTACGCAGAGTACGCATTACGGCACTGAATAACCGAAAATGAATATTTTTTAAAAATTGTTTAGATTCGATATATTGTTTCGGTATTTTTGATTAATCTCAAAATTCTGTTAAAATTTTGAGAATAATAAAAAATACAAAAAAAAAATACCGAATATAAAAAATATTAATTGACAAACATCCAAAAAATATAAATTAACGAATTATTTCATTTTCCGAAAGTCTTAAATACTGGAAAATTATTTTTATTTTACTAATAAGGTAAATTAATAATTCAATATTAAATTTTATAATTCAACAAATATATAGATATTGTGACGTAATGTCACTTATTATAATATCTTATTAACTAAAAATCAGTAATTGAACCTCTGGCGATCAAAAGGGGGTACGCGTGGATTCAGCCTGATAAGTATTGTCCTGAAAGTTAATTTAAAGTCTTTCGATTTTTAATTTTAAAGACATATACTGGTAGAGAATTTCAAAACGCATCTTTTTTTCCCCTTGCAAAAATTTGTAGGTTTTGTAGTTTTTGAGGTAATTGATAAAAAGTGGATGTTTCGAATCGACGCGTACCCCCTTTTGATCGCCAGCAGTTCAATTGTATTAATTCCAAAGAGCATGAGCATCCAAGTATTGATCCAATGTCTTACTCAGCGAGTCAAAGAACTAATAAAATTATTAATCAGTACACCTCGAGTCTGGTATCAGCCTAATCAGAAATATTGAATCATAAACATGGGACAATTAGGATCTTTTTTGAAAAAATAATACCGATGATATTTCAGGTTGAATATGCCTGAAACATAAGAACCGCAAATTCTCCATCCAAGTGATGTTAGGACTGCAAAAGGTTAATTTCTCTTACCCCTGACGGCCTTCAGTTGGACCTTCATGTGTGCATAATTCTCCCCCATGAGGATTCTTGGTACCGCTCCTTTTATCTTCGGGATGTCCAAATTTTGCAGGTATTCCCAGTTAGCAGGCTTGTGTTTCTTCTGGCAGTCTCTTTGTCAAACTGATCGCATGTTTAGCTACCAGAAATACATTAGTTTCATAAATTTCTCACATTTAACTATCTCATAGCCATCGGTAGCTTTTCGATTAATTGATCCCTCAGCGTCGGACTGATCAAATAATCGGGTCTCTTCAAAGATTCTATCGTGACTACTAAATTGGTAACAATATTTGAATGAATAATTATGCTACTCAGCCAGTCTTTTTTTATTCTAGGATACTCGATTGCCTTTTGCAATATTTCCTGAAGTATAAACTCTACCCTTGTTGTCATAAGCAGTGACTTTACTGCTTCTCGAGCCTTCCCTTTGAGACTCTTCTGAAGACGAGTCATATTTTCCACAGGTGAGAACTTGCAAGCTTCCGTTGCATTTCGAAATGTGTCCCCTTCTGCGGATTCTGTCCAAGACCTAACCTTAATTGGATACTGCCAACCGTTCTTCAAGTGCAACTAATTTTTGTCGAACACCAGTTATCGAGCAAGCTTCTTTCTTATAGCTTCTTTTTCTAAAAGAGCAACTTCCTCTGCATCCAAACGCTTCTTAATAGTTCATTATCACAAAACCTTTTCGACTATTCATGTTCCTGAGCGCTGTTTTTGATGAACCTGTGCCTACTGTTCTCGATGAATTTACCGAGCTGCCACCCCTAATTGAATCTGGTTCTGAAGCGTGCTCATTTTGTCGCAGGGCAGTGGCTGTCTTTGTAGTTACCTTTTCAGACTGGGCTCTTCGAGGGGGGTTTCCTCCGCTCTTTCCTTTGCCTACCCTCTTCATCACTGTGTTGGTGACTGCAACGTAGCAGTTCGGCTCTTTCCGAAAGTTCGACAGATGACTCCTACGTGGGCTGCTCTCTTCCGACGCTAAGTCCAGAGTATCGAGTAAATATTTTTATAAATAAACAATAATTTTGTGGAAAACAGTGTAAGCTAAATTGTATTCCATTCTTTAAACATAGGGCAAAAGTTAATTATTTCGCAATAGTTTGTGTAATGAACATGTACATAGTATTCGAAATATATTTCCCTAATGATTCGTAAAAAAATTGGCTGTGGAGAGCTGTGGATAAATGAGTATTAGACGTTATTGTACGAGACGTCGCGTGTTGTGTTAAAACTCTGAACCCTACATGTAGAGCGTGTGAGTGAACAAGTGCACAAAATAATTTTAATTCATCAATTGCAACGCAAAAAAGTGGATATATCCAATAAAGTTATGTTTAATTCAAATCTTTAATATTATATAAAAATATCGTCCAAAAATATACAATATACAGGGTGTCACAAAAGTCCCGGAACGGCTACATCTTTCGTTAGGTAAGATATTTTCCAGGGAGATCAAGGTCATTCTTAAAGTAAATTTCAACGAGGAATTCATTAGTGACCTTCATTTTGACCATGGAGATGACCTTGAAGATTCTTTCAAAGTCAACTTTTTTTTTTAGTAATATAATTACGTTCAAATATATACTCAGGGTAGGGACTCTAGTCAGACAGTCTAGCTTCATATTAGCAAAATTAGCTTCGTAGCAAAGCGTCTAACTCAGAGTCCCCACCCAGGTCATAGGTACATTGTAACCCAGAAGGTCACTATAAGGTCATTTAAACTTAAACAAGGTCTACATATCTCTTGGGAATCATATATGTATTCTCTCAGAAATATTCACGTATTGATTAATATAATTAGACACAAGGACAGCGACAAACTTTGTAGAAAATAAAGTTAATGTTTTTGAAAACAGTTTATTATATTGAATAATCCATTAAATTTATTGACGAATCT
The DNA here is from genome assembly GCA_900474325.1 of Synergus umbraculus. NCBI lineage: Eukaryota > Metazoa > Arthropoda > Insecta > Hymenoptera > Cynipidae > Synergus > Synergus umbraculus. The sequence continues at coordinate 15,731 of UCOK01018882.1, read as the reverse complement.
TGGTACAGTTTGATGCTCTGCGATCTCAAAAATTCAAAAATACCAATTTTACAAAAATTGAGCGACTTTTCCAAAATTTGTCCGCCATATTGGATCCGCCATTTTGAATTTTGAAAATCTGTTTTTATTATCGTAATCAGCGACCTTGAAAACTCCTGTATAAGAAGTTTTACAAAAATTGAACGTTCTTTCCAAAATTTGTCCGCCATATTGGATCCGACATTTTTAATTTTGAAAATCTGATTCTATTTTCGTAATCAGGGACCTAGAAAATATAAGTATATCAAAAATAATGAAATTCTGATAACTCCTTCATATTTTGCCACCTTTTTTGGTTTTTCGACCATTGTGTAACACTGCCTTTATCACTCACGAATGGAATTTTTCATTACTCCCTCGATAAGATCAAATTCCAGATGCAACGTTCTGAAACTGCCTAAACTCAAATATTAAACTATTCTTGACAGATATTTTTATTAATTTCCTGGAATGCCATTAGAAATGGCATTACAGGAAAAAAGTTGCAGACCTCCTATGTCCTTTTCTAAAAAAGACATGTATTTCAGACAACTTCACTTGCGTTCCACATTTCGCGTTACCTTTCAGCTAACTTCATGCGTAGTGCGCTAACCTTATTGGTCAATTCATATGGCGCGCGAATTTAAATTGTCATTTTAGTTTCTATAGACGAAACACGCGCGCTCAGGCGCGCGGCCTAAGCTCGTTTTTCAAAAGACATAACAATATATATATAATAGATTACTGTAATAAAAAACACTGCTTTATATTCAGAGTTTCCACTACGTTTTAGAAAAGCTAGCATAATATTTTAATAGAATTATGATGCCCTAAGTAAAAAATTCCTTTAAAATGAAATATATGTAAAATACCTCATTCCATGGTATATTCACTGTAAATCCTTCGCCAAGTCCTTCACCTACAATAGTGTAATTTCCTCTTTCTGAATTGGGGAAAAAAGTACCATTATCATATCTATGGACAGATATGTACAAAACTGCTGGGTCATCTTCAAAAATTTTTTGCGTTCCATTCCCGTGATGAACATCCCAATCCACAATTAAAATTCTATGAATAAAAAGAAAGAAGTAAGTTGTCATCAAGTATCTGTGAAGTTGTATAAACTTTTGTGCTGATTATAAATAACCATAACTTTATTATTTTTCAATGAAACGTATTAAGCTTAAAGGAAGATCGATTCGTGTCGACAGAAGAAAACTTATTTCTTCTTACATAAGCTTTGAATTTTAATTATTTGAGAAATTACAGTCGAAAAATCAATTTTACTGAAATTAAAAAAGTACATAAAACTTGTAAAATTAAATATTTTGTTACATTCTTGTAAGGAATTAAACTTGATATATAGTGGAATAAGTATGCAAAAGTTCATCAATTTATCTGTACGCGTTCTTCAAATATTGCAGCTGTACTCGAAACCGGTTCCACGGTCAAAAAAACTCTCGAATTCGTCCCGTGAAGAGACTCCTCGGAGATAAGATGACTCAACATCACTCACTCTTTTTCCACTCCTCTCTCACACGGCTTACTTTCTCTCTCATTTCAACTGTTACTCAGCATTTTCCCTTCATACTTGCACTGAATATTTCTCTTTAAATTGTAAAGGAACAGAACGCAGCCGGAATGAATGTGGTACCTAATTGGAGTGCAGCTACATTCATAAATTCGAGTACACCTACGCTCCTAATTTTTTAATATTGAAACTATTTAAAACAATTCCAAATAATTTAAGGCTAATGAAATTTGAAACCATCCTGTGTAGAATAACTCAAAGAATTCAAGTGAAAATATAAAAATAATCAACACCTCTATTTATTTTATACTAAATAACTTTCATGTACAACCATTAAAAATTTGATAAATAATTTGTTTATCATTTTAAAAATATTCAGAACTACACTACACTCTCGCGGTTGTCCCATTCTCGTTAGTACCACCGGTAATATATATAGTAGGCAAGGAGTCCGCGGGGTATAAGGAAGGGACCGCTCGAATTCAACAGTGTTGTATCAAAAAAGTGAGCAGTACCCTAAGCGTTTGTTTTACTTAAGATAGCCATGTTAGTTTGCTCCAATTTTATCAAGTGCATTTCAATCGTTTCCCGTGCGCTGTCAGTTTTTCGTTTTTGTTTTGCTTCATGTTATAAGAATGTTGAAGCGGTGTATTTGAATTCAGCGCCCTTCTTGAAATATTAATAAAATGAATGAATGTTATTCGCAAGTAGTAGAACCAATCAATTAATATTGTTTGATCGGTAGAGTGGGGAGCGGGGATATTCTTGGTGACAAGCGAGCAGATATCATTTAGGAAATTATTTAATTATTCATTGCTCGCTTGATCATTGAGCATCTTAGGCGCCACTCTCTCGAGCTCAGAGGGATTCTGAGAGGTATTAAGTCTCATTTAGTGTTTCTTATAATATCTTTATTAATTTAAATAGTGATTGGTTTTACTACAAGTAGTTGTGTGATTATTTGTTGCAGTGTGGCGTTTATCATTTATCATTTATCGCTTATCGATTATTATTTGTCGTGTAGCTTCGTTCAACAGCTTTAGCGTTGCTTAGCTTCGCCATGATCTATATATATTATTTGTGACAAAAGGGGATAATTTCTACTCTTAATGGTTTCCACTATTTATTACCGATTTCTGATGTCTTATATTTGAGGATCGACTTCTATTATGAATGATGATCGACTTCTACGATATCTGCTTCTTATTCTTCGTCTAATCAACAACGCTTGGTATCGTAGATATTATGTTTTTCGCCTTTATTTAATTTATATTTTAATTTCGTTTTGTTGATGATTTTGCACCGATTGCGATTTATTATATTTAATGCCTGATATTATTGATTTGCATCTTATTTATGCTCTGTCTCGCCTATTTATATTTAAATCCGCATGTTATCTCTAATTTTGTATTATGTGCATTGCTATTATTCTTTTATTTAAATAACTTCGAGTATTTCGGAATATTCTCGTTATGGTATGTCGATCAGTAATTTAAAATCTATTATTTGTTTGTATTTATCACTACTTGACTCATTCTTAACGATTGCTTTGTTTACTTTATTGAATGTTTTGTTTAGGAATAATAATATCTTTATTGACTCTATTGAAATCAGGTATGAAACCATAAATATTATTTACAACTACCTTTCTCTATCTTCCCGATTTCAAATTTAACTGCTATTCTTAATTACTTTATTTGGATTCTCTTTTCTCGTATTGAAAAATATTAATATAAATACTATAAAAATGCTTTCCTGTCGAGGATACGCAATGTAATTCCTATCAAACAAAAAAATTTGGTTACAATGTCCAAAAGGAAGCGATTAACTTTCGAAGAAAAATTAAAGTTCTGTGATGAGGCGAAATCAGGAGCCATAAACCAATGTATTTAAAAAAAATATGGAATCAGTGAATCTTTCTACAAAAAGGTGCGAGCTCGCGAATCGCATTTAAGAACAATTCTTAAAAATACAGAATTTCAAAAGAAGAAAGCATTGATAACAGCTGACAATTCGGTTTTGGATGCTGCCTTGTTGAAATGGTTTATCGAAATGAGAGATAGAGGTGATCCAGTATCCGGACCGATCGTTAAAGAGAAAGCTCTCATGTTAAAGGAAAAGCTGAACGATCGTCAAACGTTTAAAGTAAGAAATATTTTAATGTGTAATATCTTGTAGAATCTTGTATCAGACGAATTGAATGCGTATAATCATTCATCGATTAGAACAGATTTCTAATCGATAAATGAAACACATTCATGTTTTTGAGATTATATTTGGTGGCGTCTAAACTTTTTAATTTTTGAATACGATACGAATATTTAGTATCCGGAATGTTCGTATGAAAGGGGAAAAATTATCGAACGATTCTTTAGGTGCTGCAGAATTTTCAGAAATTTTGAAAGCAAAAATTAAATCTGAAAATTTGAATTTAGATAATATATACAACGCAGACGAATCGGGCATTTTGTGGCGAACATTGACGGCGTACACTCTTGCACTACGTTCACAATTAGAAGTTTAGGGGCGAAAAGAATGTAAAGAGCGTGTGACAGCATTATTCTGTGCCAATGTCACTGGAAGTCATCGAATTCGATTGTTGACCATTGGAAAATCAAAGATTCCAAGATGTCTCAACACTATAATACCCAAAAAGCAAAAAAATCTACGCCTCAAAAATTTGAATAGCCTGGGTGTCACCTACACACACCAGAACAGTGCATGGATAGACAAAGCTATATTTATGCTGTGGTAATTTATATTTCACAATTGAGTACATATGTATAATCCTATTTTCTTCATACTTAACGATATAGTTTTTTTTCAATTGTAAAAACTATTTTATAGATCATTCAACAAAGATACATTTTTTCAGGTTTAAGGATGAGTTTATTCCCCGAGTTTTAGAACACCAAAGAATATCCGGAATGACGGGAAAGGTTGTTTTAATTCTAGACAATGCGCCATCCCACCCGAGTTTGACTGAACTTAATACGATTAACGAAAACTTCAAAGACGTCTATTTGCCTCCAAACGTAACAGCGTTTATTCAACCTATGGACCAAGGATTAATTGCAACAACGAAAAAAATATACAAAAGAAGCTTACTAAGAAGGCTATTACTTAGTGAGACATCAGAAGGAGTTGCTAAATTTTTAAAAGAATTTAACCTCCGGGATTGCTTAGGCATGCTAAGCCACGCGTGGACCGATGTAAAATCATCTACTCTTGAAAAAGCATGGAAACCGCTCCTAGGAAACTTATTCTTTTTAAACACAGCTCCAAGCTTCGTCAACATTCAGGATCTTCTATCCATTGCTGTTGCAAGTGAAAACGAACAGGAATACCCAACTGATTTGCCAAGTTTTCCTCATGAGGACTCTGGAATTGATTTGCCAGGTTTTCCGTATGAAATTTTTGATCAGGTTTCTGAAATGCTATCTAATAACGAAAACTATTCGGCAGAGCAGTGGAGAGAATTTCTCCTGAATTGGTTCGAAAATGATTACAAGGAAAGTGATTGCGGTTAGCAGAACTCTTCAGATAGTGATCTTATAGGTTTTGACTCGATTGATAAATGTGTAGCAGTTCTTCTAAATGAAATCGAAACAAGCCAAGCAATTCTTGAAGATCCTGAACCGATGGAAACAACGGCGACAGAAGAGGCTTTAGAAGGCATCTTAAAAGTTAAGATTTGGTTGAAATCGCGCACAGAATGTTTACCAAAGTATCATGATTATATTAGGGAATTAGAAAACCTAATAACCGAAAGTGCCTCTCAAATTTCAGAAATGAAAGTTTACTTAAGACTCTAATACCATTTATTTTTATATTATTTTACGTTATGTTAAATACATTTAAAAAATATTTATTTTCCAGCACACACTTGAAGTTTTTTTTTTAAATTTGTTTAAAATGCTAAAAAAAAATGCTTTTGTTTATTATGAAGAATGAATTGTTTACTTAAAGATTTATCCGTTAGACAAAAATTAATTAATTCTTAAGAGCATGTGTTACTTACCATATGAGCAAGTTTTTAAACTCGGGTTTTTTTCTACAATTTTTACATTTTCAAAAAATTTTAGTCAATATCCGTCCGTATTCACGTTCTTGACGGATGTTGACTATAATTTTTTTGAAAATGTAAAAATTGTAGAAAAAACCCGGGTTCAAAAACTTGCTCATATGGTAAGTAACACATGCCCTTAAGTATTCTGCGAAAAAATATATACTTCGATTATTTATTCTATTTATAATTTATAAATTACAGACAGCCTCCATAAGAGAACCACCACGGGCGGTTAGGGATAATAATTCCGAGAAATAGGGGGCCCTTAATCCTGGGCTTCGAGCTCGGAAATTGCGCGTGTGTGCAAAATGTGTGTTTGGTTACGCAACTTCTATAGGAAAGCCCGCGACCGGCGGCGATGTAAAAGCCGAATAAGCAGCGTCCTTTCGATTACATATAAAATGTATTTACATATAAAAGTGGAGATAAATACAATATGAAGATATAAAAATATGTACATATTATATTTAAATTTAAACTGAAATTATAATTTTGTTCTCTTAAAACTTTTCGCAAAGCTTTATTTTTATAAAACTTTTAAGAAAACCGATTATATATATATAAATACACAAATTATTTGTAACATTGCTGTTACTTTGATTGGGGTTCATTTTTCCCAAAAAAAATTTCCCAAAAGATTTTTTTCCCAAAAAATATTTTCCCCACAAAAAAAATTCCCAATAGGTCATTTTTCCCAAAAATAAAATAAAAAGAACGTTTCACATATCGATACTTAATAAAGTTTATACTTCTTTGTTTTTAACTATCTTCACTATGTTTATATTTTTTATTGACTGAAAACTAGTTTCGAAATTAAAGACGGTATTCCAGATTTATAGTAAATAATTTTCGGTCTTTCTATGGCAGAAATAATAGAATCAAACGCGGGCCGATTTCTTCACATCGATGGATACTTGTACTACAAGCATTCTGGAGAAGAACGGAGATATTGGAATTGTCGTAGAAAAGGGGAGTGTTCCGCGCGAACCATTACTACAGGGCCCTACGATGATTTGGTCGTTGTAAAGGGGACAAATAAATCTGAGCATAATCATGCTCCCAACCGCGAAGAAGTTGAGGCTGAACGGATTCGCAATCGGCTTATACGAAAGTATTTCGTGTACTTACACGAAAAGCAGAAAAGCTTTTGGCTAAAGTAACTTTATCTGACTATGTAATGACAAATTTTGAATTAGGTATCATAAATGCTGCTCGGGAAATATTCGGGGATGATTCTGTAAGATGCTGCTTTTTCCATCTCTACCAATCTGTGTACCGCCATATAGTAAGCGAAGGTCTGAAAACGCTGTACAATAGCGAAGACCGCAGAATAAAAAAAGGAGCACATCAGCTCTGTGTCTTAGCTTTTGTGCCAGTTGAGGATGTCGAGAGGCATTTTCGTTTGTTGCGTGCTGAATTACCCGAAGAACTGAGTGCGATTGCAGACTATTTTGAGGCTACCTACATTCGCCGACGTGTAGCAACAAGAAGGCGAAGCACTGCACTCGTCCTCGCCAGCCGCCCTGCCAGATATCCACCTATTCATTGGAATCAGTACGAGGCCGTTTTGAACGATATGGCCCGCACTAACAACCTTTCTGAAGGTTGGCATAATCGGTTCCAGCAAGTCGTAGGCAAACACCATCCTAGACTCTATGCTTTTTTTGAAGAGCTCAAAAAAGAACAGTCCGACACGGAAACTATGTTTCGACAGTTGACACTGGGGCAAAAAATTCGAAGAGGGACTACCAGAAAAAGAAGACTTTTTGAGGAACAGATAAAAAATATTGTACAACAATACCAAGAGCATATACAACGCAATACTGTTTTGACTTACTTGAAAAATGTGGGATACCGAATAAAATTTTAAGTTACTGATGAACTTAGCATTTTATTTTATTTTTGGGAGAAATGACCTATTGGGAACATTTTTTTTTTTTTGAAAAAATATTTTTTGGGAAAAAAATCTTTTGGGAAATTTGTTTTGGGAAAAATGAGCCCACACCGTTACTTTGGTTGCCTGAGTGCAGGCTTGGGGGCGGGGCCCGAACCGGCGAGCAGCGGTGCTGCACATCGTCGTTCGGCCACCTCGCTCTCTTTCTCTTGGGACCTGGTAGTGAGCGCACGCCGTTATCTCAGCTGTTGAGAATACTTAGTTTTGTGACAACGATTCCACTTCTGTACTTTTGGGATTTCGTGCCGGAGTTACGGTAAATAAAGTGTTCCATTTTCAGTAATAATTCTGGCATTATTTCTTCTCGCCCCACATGGCAGTTCCTTTCTCCTTTTCCTCCCAATAAATGCATAATCAAATCCCGATTATACTTGGCGCCGAACTAAAAAACCCACAATCCTCAAAAACTGCCTGGGGGAGAAGAATTGTTAAAGAATAAAGATAAGTCGTTGTTGGAGAATCGCATAGTGTTGTGAAATTGGATTGTTTTTCCGCGGTATGTCTTTTCGCTTTTCAGGGAGATAGGAAAGTGAAAAAAGTGCAACCTTCGTCGAATAATTTTTGCTTGTCTTTGGTAAGGCAAAATTTTTAAAGTGAACCAAAAAAGGATTATATTTTCGCGTTGCTCGGGTAGGAAAACGAGAACTCGAAACGTAAAAAAGTGTTAAAAAAGCCGTGGGGAAAACAGTTTAAAGTGCGTAGGAAAAACCCAAGAAGGGGTCAAAATTCGTAGTGTTAGAAAAATTCGTAAAAGTGAAAAGTGACGCGAGGGAAGCGTATTAGAAAGTTTGAATTCGGTGAAAGTAGTAACGGTCAGGGGGAAGTGACCGTGAAGCGCGTTTAGCAGGGTCCAAGCGGGTGACTCATCGCCTAGTCCGAGCGGTATCTAAAAATAAACGTCCCTCGACAATTTAAACTAAAATTTCGGACACCTGAGTGCCGAAATAATATTTAAAAATAAAGTTAATAAAATTTTGTCTACCGGGTGGCGAATAAAATCGAATCGGTCAGTTCGTAATCGCGAGTCCAATATAGCATGGCATCAGGGGGAATGGTTCTTAGGTTCGGGAAGGGGAAAAACAAAATGGCGGAGGCTGAGCGCAGGCTGACGGGTCAAGTGACAGGTGAGGAACTAGAGGAACTAGCTAGGGATATTGAGAGCTTAAATACGCCGACTAATACAGAAGTTCCTCTAGGAAATAAAGGGTTTAGTTCGCGAGGTAGGGGTTTTTCGCGAAATAGAACCTCAGAATTAGGAAACCGGTTTACTTTAAATGAGGACCTGTCACTTGGGGCGTTAGGAAATAGGGAAGATAGATTCGCTAGTACGAAACGCCAAACTCTCGAATAGGACTATTCGGGACTCCCTGACCTAAACGAAAGGAGAGCACAGGGTGCTATTCCGAGAACTCTAACTCCAGAAAATACTCAAACTCTGACAAACACTCAGAGACAGATGGAGAGAGACTCTAACAGCTCAAGGCCAGGGGGAAGCCTGAACTCTAACACTAACAGAGACACTGTAACAGACAGTGTACAAAAAATTTACTCCAAACTAAGACTGAAAGACAGACTGACCCGAGAAGATTTGGAGGAAATGCGAGCAGCTAGGGACGCGATGGATAGCTATTTAAAAAATCTAGAAAGTAAATACGTAAGGGTAAGAGATAACGATCCGAGCGAAGAGAGAGAGGATAGGCAATCGGTTCGGTTAGTAGAATTTAGTGAGGATAGAACGGAAATTAGAAACCCCATAAGAGAAAATATAGAACCTAGAGATGTTAGAGAAACAGCACAAAATGTGGAATGGGAAAATAGGGAACCAACTATGGGTAGGTCAAGCATAAATAGATCGCGCATGTCGTATGCGAGAGAAAGATCGGCGCGTAGATCTTTAACCATGCGTGATGAAATAAGCGAAAGAAATGCTTTTCGCGAAATGGAACCACCCCATACAGCGGGATACAATCCCAGCTACATATTTCCCATATGGTATGGTGCAAACACCATTTCAGATAATGTCTGGTTGGCCATTTAAATTTGCGAACAATAAAATGAACAGCCCTGCCCAATTTCTGGAAGACATTGTCAGGTTTAAAAGGGGTTACAATATAGACGATCGGGACGTCTTAGAGAATTTAGATGCGCTCCTAAGAGAGGAAGCAAGAGATTGGTTCTCAATAAACAAAAGATCGTGGCGCAGCCTAGACGATTTCCTGTCGAGTTTTAAAAATACCTATCTAGATGAGAGATTCTTAGAAGAAACTCATCAAAGAATAAAATTCTGTAATCAGAGAGAGAACCAGGATTTGGGTTCATACCTCACAGATATCAGAAAATTATTCAGTATGCTAAACCCTCGAAAACCACTAGAGTGGGAGTTGCGTAAAGCATACGAAAACATGCGCTTGATTTATAAAACGTATATAAGGAGATACGACTTTCAATCTTTCGAAGAACTCTTAGAAATAGGAAGAGAATGGGAAGTAGAAAGATTGAAAGCGAGAATTAGAGGTCAGGAATTAACCGTATCGGAAGTAAGAAACAGACCAAGCGATAATTACTCATATAGACGTCAAAATAATCAGGGGCAAAGTTACGAAAATAGGGATGCTAGACAGCAGCGGCAAACAGTTAGACAGAGGTATGAAAACCGAGATGAAAGATACCAGGGGGGAGAAAACTCAGATAGGCGAAGGGAACAAAATCGAGAAGCGAGCGTACGAATAAGCGAGGTAGAATCGAGAAGGGAACAGAAACCCGAAGTAAGAGCGATAGAGCCTACAAATAAATCTGATGTACCCAAATCAGAAATAAAAGCTGACCCGATAATAACAGAACCCCCAATTAGAAAACCATGGCTGAGTAGAAACTCTAGTGATCAAAGACAACTAGACGGGTGGGCGAAGGGAAATAAACCACCTGAAGCCAGAACGCCAGAAAATTTAAACTCGGAAAGTAATGGTAAAGGCGAAACAAGGTTTCATGTAATAATTAAATTTGAGGAAAAATTGTTTAAATTGCTGGTAGACACAGGTGCGGACCACACATATGTTGGTAGAGAACTTAAACAAGTAATAGAAAAATCAGGAATTTTAGTATCAGAGCCGGTATCACGAACCCTAATAGTTGCAAATGGGGAAGAAGTAGAGATTACGGGGCAAGTGTCTATTCCAGTAGAGATAGGGAATCTCAGGAAGAGACTCTTAGTCAGGATAGTTCCCGAAGTAAAATCTGTAGGAATTTTAGGGACCGATATGATTAAGGAATTGAGAATGACACTTGATTATGATAAAGAAGTTTGGTGGTTGCCAGACAACCCTGTGACTAAGTTCAAAATGGAGTCTCAGCCTATAGCCCTTCCAGAGCCGATTAAAATCGAAAGTTTAAATCAAGAGTCGCTCAATCCTCCAATTGGGTCTGGAATAAAATTTGGGAACAAGGTTAGCTTAAAAAGGGACAGAACAACCGAGTTGGTTACATAAACGAGAACTGAACCGGAATTGGGGAAAATAAGAAGTCCTAAAATATCAGTATTATCAGAGAAAGCACGAACTCTGAATTTCACACCAAAAGTTTCCCAAATTCCAATCAGTAATCGGTTCGAATGTCTAAATAAGCTAAGAGAGGAAGATGTTAAGGAAAAGGAAAGCTCGCAAGTAAGGCGTAAAGAAGTACCGAAGCTTATGGAAACAAAAATACCCGAAAATAAAATGAGAAGTTGGATAATAAGTCAAAGAGAAAATAGTTGGCAAGAATTCAAAAATAGAGCCATACTGAGGAAAGTAGAAAAAAATAATAAGGTAGCGAAAGAAACTCAAAATAGAAATAGAAAAAGCATAGAAAAGGCTGACGAAAGATCGTCAGGAATTTGCGAACTTAACGAAAACCAACAGCGAAGGTTGGAAGAGTTTCTAAGAAAGAAGATTAAACCCGAAGTAGGGAAAGAGCATAGGGCAACGCATCTAGCGAAGCATAGGATAGATGTGCAAGGGCACAAGCCTATTAGGCAAAGATTTTACCAGGTTAGCCCGATAATTAAACAAGCGATTTGCGAAGAAGTGGATAAAATGCTGGAGCAGGGAATAATTGAACCCTCATGCTCAGAATGGTCGAATCCTATAGTTATGATTAAACGACCAAACGGAAAATATAGGTTTTGTTTGGACTTTCGAAAAGTCAATACGGTGACCAAAAAAGATGGTTACCCGATACCCTTGATGAATTAGATCAAAGATGCTCTTAAGGCCGCGAGATATATATCCAAGGTAGATCTGAAATTAGCATATTTGCAAATACCATTAGAGGAAGAGTCCAAGCCTCTAACCGCGTTCATAGTTCCTGGGAAGGGGATGTATCAGTTCAAAAGGATGCCTTTTGGGTTGACAAATGCTCCCGCAACCTTCCAAAGACTGATGGACAAAATAATAACACCCGAATTAAAGCCACAGGTCTTTTGCTATTTGGATGATATAGTCATCGCGACCGATAGCTTTGACGAGCATCTAAAGTACTTAGGGATAGTACTGGATAGGGTAAATAAAGCGGGATTAACGATTAGCCCGGAAAAATGCGAATTTGGCTGTTCGGAAGTCAAATATTTAGGTCTAGAATACCCAGCGCCAAAAAATATAAAACAATTACAAAGGTTAATTGGAATGGCGAGTTGGTATCGTAAGCTTATACCACGTTTTGCAGAAACGGTGGAACCGTTTAATAGGTTATTGAGGAAAGGTAAAGCCTGGGAGTGGGGAAAAGATCAGGAAGAAGCTTTTGAGAAAATTAAGAAAGCATTAACATCGGATCCGATCATAGTACACCCAGACTTTACCATACCATTTCAATTGGAAACTGATGCGAGTACTACGGGGATAGGAGCAGTTTTAACACAGGTTAAAAACGGAGATAGTCATGTAGTCGCTTACGCGAGTAGGGGCTTAAACGGGGCGGAAACAAGATATTCGGCAACAGAGCTAGAGTGTTTAGCAGTAATTTGGGCGATAAGGAAATTTAGACCTTATTTAGAGGGCTTTCATTTCAATGTGCAGGCAGGCCACTTGGGAGGCGAGAAAACGTATGCGAGGATATCGGAGAGCTATTTTTGGCCAGGTAGTTATTCCGAAGTATTAAATTACGTTAAGAACTGCAAAATTTGTCAAAGAATCAATTCAGGAAACAAACCTAAAATAGGACTAATGGGTAAGCGGATAGTTGAAGAACCGTGGACAATGGTCACAGCGGACATAATGGGCCCGTTACCTTTGTCAAGAAAGCGCAAAAATCAATATATCCTGGTAGTGGTAGATAATTTTTCGAAATGGGTAGAGATAATTCCGATTAAGAAAGCGAACGGTAAGGAGATAGAAAAAGAGTTCTATAACAAAATAATTTCGCACTGGGGAACTCTCAGAATATTGTTAACGGACAATGGGACGGAGTTTGTTAACAAAACGGTTAGGGAATTAACAGAAAAATCGGGATTAAGCACGTAACCACACCAAAATATTACCCTCAGGCGAATCCAACTGAGAGGTATAATCGAACAATAAAGCAATTAATTAAGGCATACTTGGACGATGATCATACGTCATGCGACGAATATCTAGTCGATATCAAGTATGCAATGAATACGAGTAAAAACGCGTCGACGGGTTTTACTTCAGCGTTCATTAATTTAGGTAGGGAATTGCAGCCGCAGCAATCCCTAAAATCGGAAATAGAAAATTCAGAAGAAGTAGAGTTTCAGGATGTAGATAAATGGACGGATAGGTGGCGTAGCTTCCAAGTGATAAAAGAGCAGGTTCAGAAAAACCTAGATGAGGCAAACCAAAGACAAGCAGGATACTATAACCTTCGAAGGAGGCCGCAAGAATTTAAAGTAGGGGATAGAGTCCTTAAAAAAGTAAACAAGTTGTCAAAAAAGGCGGAAAGTAAAGCAGGTAAACTGTACGATAAATATGAAGGTACTTTTGTAGTAAAACAGAAATTGTCTTCAACATGTACGAATTGAAAGATTTAAAGGGAAAGAGTATCGGCAATTGAAACATTAATGATTTTAAATTGGAAAAAAGTATAGATAACGCGAAAGTGGAAGAAGAACCACAAGGGAATAAAGTAAAGTCAAGTAGAAATAGAATTAGTAAAGAATAAAGAAATAAAGTAAAAATAAGGTTAAAGAAAGAGAATGAGCGACAACAGAAAATAAAGGTAAAGGTAAAAACTCAAACAGACTCCAACTTCATACTGACTCCAACTCTGTAAAACTAAACGAAGACTCTAACTCAGAACTACAACTCTGAAAACCCCAAACGAAAACTCAAACACAAAAGGAAAAAAACCAAGTGTTTTTCTAGTTGGATAACGTAAAGTGCATCTCGGATGGCAAGGTGCAAGCGTAGGAGACGCTCCTGATGCATTTTAAATACAGCAAGGTTTTACAGTGTCTGGAGCAAGGAAGGAACCAAGGATGGAGAAGAAAGGGAAAAATCATCGAAATAAATAATTAGAGTAGGGGCAAAAAATCGCCTAGTTTGTAAAAGTTATTACCTAAAGAATTATAGATGTAAATTTAGAATTTCAATAAGTACTAAAGGTTAAAATAAAAGTAGAATCTAAAGAGAAAATGGGATATTAAGAACCCTGAGTGGGAAGTTGAGACGCAAGGGGTAGAAGTTTTGGATTTTGATTCTGAGCTTGCGTTGTTGGAGAAAGTTTCGGTCATTGACCCAAACTCCCACATGGGGGGGGGGGTGTAACATGGCTGTTACTTTGGTTGCCTGAGTGCAGGCTTGGGGGCGGGGCCCGAACCAGCGAGCAGCGGTGCTGCACATCGTCGTTCGGCCACCTCGCTCTCTTTCTCTTGGGACCTGGTAGTGAGCGCACGCCGTTATCTCAGCTGTTGAGAATACTTAGTTTTGTGACAACGATTCCACTTCTGTACTTTTGGGATTTCGTGCCGGAGTTACGATAAATAAAGTGTTCCATATTCAGTCATAATTCTGGCATTATTTCTTCTCGCCCCACATGGCAGTTCCTTTCTCATTTTCCTCCCAATAAATGCATAATCAAATCCCGATTATATATTGTATGAAAATTAGAAAAATAATTTTCATAAAAGCAGTTTCAGTGAGAAAAACTGAAATTAAGCTGCGCTCGGCTGTTTCTGTCAAATGTCCTCATTTTGAGACCCCATGTACCCGAAATAGTACATTTCGATACTAGTGCGCGAATATGATTTTAGCCTTGTGTGAATGTTTGCGTACACGGAAAAAATGTTTCGCTTAAAAAGTCATCAACTTTGTGTTATACTTGTGGATATGCCATAAAGTCGATTAAATGTTATGAAACTCATTTTCAAGAACGTAATAGATAATCGTCTGAAATATATACAAAAGTTGAGAAAAATTTAAAACTTAAATTCGAAAGTTTAAGTGACAGTCGCAGAAAATTTAAAACACTGTGGGTTTTATCAAACATATTTTATATTCTCTAAGCTAGTTGTCGAAATTTTAAGTAACAGTCGAAGAAAATGTTGAATAGTGTAAAAAGGAAAATATTAGTTTCTGCGATATGATCCTGCACTTATAGTTAATTATTTTTCACTTTTACATTACTTATATAATCTAACATGAACTTACTATTACATTTAACACTCCACACTACAGACACGCAATTTTTTATAAACACTGCGCAGCACCGAGAATCGAACGCTCGCCATCCTAAACCTAATTCTAATCGCACGCCTTAACCCGCATACCTAACATACTTCGTGAAGACTTTTGTAAAATATTTGGTTCATATTCTGCATTTGGAGGCTGTGCCGTCTTTATTCTTTAAGTCTGACACCCTGAGTCAAAAGTTTCTTTATGGTTTCAACATAATTTTCAAAATCCCTAACAAGGGGACCTTTAGGTTTGGTATTTTTAGTTTTTATCGGTACTTTCCTGAATGAGAGATGTGTACCCCAGGTTTACTCAGAAAAATCAAGAAGACGCAATTTGGCCCCATTCTCGAGAAAAATGCATTTAAAAAATTATGAACGGATTGTCTTCGAGATTTTGTAAATTCATTACCAAGCGTGCGGATAGCTTCCTGCTAGAGGCGCTCGACTGATAACCGTAAGGTCGTGCGTTCGATTCTCGCTACATGTAATTTTTTTT
>UCOK01018880.1:0-14408 GCA_900474325.1 Synergus umbraculus | reverse complement strand
GGGAGATAATCTCTAAAAATTTCTATTTTCAGAGATTTACACTAATTTTAACATAGATTTCCAGAGATTAATAATTTTGAAGGTTTTTATTTGCATTTTTAATGATTTTTAAGTGATTTTTACAAAATTGAAGAGATATTTTTAGGATATTAAAACAATTTTGTAGAATTGTATGGGATTTTAGGATGTTTCGTGAAATTTTAAGGGTTTTCAAAAAATATTTCTATAATTTATAAAAGATTTTGTAATATGAGGTTTTAAGGAATTTTACGAGATTTCTAATAATTTTAAGAGATTTTTCTGGTATTTAAATGATTTTGTGAGAATTTTAAAGGATTTCATAGAATTTGATAAGATTTCCATGTAATATTTATAAGGGATATAAAAGGTATAAAGAGATTTTAAATGTTACCGTAAAATTTCAAGAATTTTTTTGGGAATTTGAAGAAATTTAAAAATTTTTCCATGGAATTTCAAAAGGTTATTAGAAATTTTTAGAGATTTTCATGAATTTTAATATGGATTTCAGAAGATTTATGAGTTTGAAAATTTCTCTGGAATTTGTAAGAATTTCATGGGAGATAATCTCTAAAATTTTCTAATTTCAGAGATTTACATTAATTTTAACATAGATTTCCAGAGATTAATAATTTTGAAGGTTTTTATTTGCATTTTTAATGATTTTTAAGTGATTTTTACAAAATTGAAGAGATATTTTTAGGATATTAAAACAATTTTGTAGAATTGTATGGGATTTTAGAATATTTTGTGAAATTTTAAGGGACTTTAAAAGGTTTGTAAGAATTTGATGAAGTTGTATGAGATTTATAATAATTCTAAGTGATTTCGAGAGACTTTTCTAATATTTAAACGATTTGATGAGAATTTTAAAGGATTTGAATAAGAACGTAAATGCGCGCGCGTGTAGATGATCGAAGTAATCAGTAAAGCAATGATTGTCGTTGGAGGTGGATCTTATGATTTGGAAGAGGAGGAAGAAAGTAATGTTTCCAAGTGCTGGCTTTTCGTAAGCGAGTCGATTTTGTTTGCAGTGTGGATGGAGTGTATATGTGGCGTCGTTTCGTCGAGGCGACATCCTCAGTGAAGTCCTCGTAAGCACCCTAAACAAAGGGATATTGAGAGACTCGGAGAGAGTGGAGTGAGAGAGAAAGAGAAAGAGAAAGAGAAAGAGAAAGAGAAAGAGAGAGAGAAGGGTAGGAGAACCACCTTAGATCAGGGTGGCTCTGCCACAATGGTACGTCGCCGAGAATCCAAGGGGTTTATTAAAGCCGCGGTTGACGATACAGCTCACGTTCCCTCTTACTCGAGTGCTTTCCTCCTTGTCTTCACGACTCCTCCACAATCTACACTTACATCACCTACACTCTACTAAGGGTGTCAGCAGCCAAGTCACCTACACGCTACAGCTACTCGGACTAACGATTGGATACCAAGAGAAGCCCTTTCCAGGCTGGAGGGATATGACTGTTTCCTAAGTCCACTTGCTATTTCGAGGGGTTGACTTTACTTACAATCTTACCATTGTACTCAATATTTAGAACAATACATTCTCTAAACATGGAAATTTATATTTGCACTTTATTCTAGATAATTTGATCAAGGTCTTTGAACATTTCTGTGTTTGAACTTGAACTTTGAACTTCCAAAGTTCAATTTCATGTTTCAGATCCACCAGGATGATGATGGTCAGGATATCTATCCAGGTGTCTTTTTTATGACTTTGGTGAGAAGTCTGACTGACGATTTTTTCATAGCAATTTAACGATTATGATTAATTATTAATATTAATATTAATAGTTAAGTTGATGAGGCTTTGGGTGTTCTAAAGAATTCTTCCATCAAATTGAGTTCTATTTTCATGATCGATTGAATAAATTGTTTATGAGGATGCGAGCTTCGACCGGAACACTTGAGCAGCAATCGTAAGTTGGTCGTGCTGAAGTACTTTGCTTGAGTCGATGCTGGGGAGCAACCTCGTCGAGGACATGTTGAGGCAAGTCTACGTGGTGCGTATCGGCGTCATAATGCATATTTCCCCAGCAGGAGGGTTTAAAAGGGGTCTGAGCCCGAAGGCATAAGGATGCAGCCGCGCCTAATGCGCGTTTCGTGTCAACGGGGGCGGTTTGTATGGCTGAGTAAGGAGGACCCCGCGAGGGATGATGGCTGCTTTAAGGGGGAACATGAGACACGTGTTTCCAGGAACACGATTACCCACTGTCGCCTTCTTACACGAGTACGCCACTACCTAACGTCCTTGTCGATAAAACATCCCCTAGGATCGACATCAACCTGCTTCCAACTTAGAAGCAGATAAATATTGAAATTCAAGAATGATGCTGTATTCAAGTAGATGCTACAGTAATATTTTTAGTGTTTTCGGACAGAAGTTTGCGAAAACTTAATATTCCGTCATTGTAAGAGGGTATTTTCCCTGGACGAGTTTTGAGCACTGATTAGCTCGTAAAAACTGATATTCTCCTCATTCTTTCTTCCAGTTTTATCGAACTAATCATTTCCGCCCAAACGAGGTTTCCTGGACTTGGAGTTTCTCTCGCATCAGGACGAGGTTAACCAACTTAACTCGCTAGATGGCCAGCGAGTCGTTAGAACTTTTTATCGACACTTCATTGGTCGGGAACGCCCTAATTAACGATATTCGCCCTGGCCATCGGCGGTTTTATGCCGACCTGAGATGCTTCGAAAACTTTTCTGACCAAGTTAATCTCGTAAAAGGGAATGCAGCAAGGATCTTGCACGATTCGATTATGCGAGCGAGCTTCTTTCGAGCGTTTTTGGACTACTCGACCATTACCAAGCTGGTGGCGTAAACGGATTATACAAAAGAGTTTCGATTCAAGATTCTCGAGTCGTAGAAAGTGATATCAGTTTTTCTCTTGCCTATTACAATTTTGTTTCGGATATTATGAAGCGGTGTATTTGAATTCAGCGCCCTTCTTGAAATAGTAATATAAAAGAATGAATGTTATTCGCAAGTAGTAGAACCAATCAATTAATATTGTTTGGTTGGTAGAGTGGGGAGCGGGGAGATTCTTGGTGACCAGCGAGCAGATATCATTTAGGAAATTATTTAATTATTAATTGCTCGCTTGATCATTGAGCATCTCAGGCGCCACTCTCTCGAGCTCAGAGGGATTCTGAGAGGTATTCAGTCTCATTTAGTGTTTCTTAAAATATCTTTGTTAATTTAAATAGTGATTGGTTTTACTACAAGTGATTGTGTGTTTATTTGTTGTTGCAGTGTGGCGTTTTCGCTTTTACGAATTTTACGATTTTTTTATGACATATTGGTGATGTTATTCGCCCATTTATTCTGCCAACAACGTTCTTATCATTTCTTTGCGATGCCAAATTCTACACCAATTATGATGCTTGACTGTTTTCTAACGTATCAGCCACTATTCTTTGACTTCGTTTGGATGGAATTGCTCACGGTATCGTAACAGTTATAATTGCGGATGGATATTATTTATTTACTGCGCCGATTGCGCTTTATTTGGTGACACTGTGATTTTATGTTATGTCCATTGATATAATTCTGTTATTTAAATAATTGCGAGTTTTTCTAAATTGTATCGTTATTATATTTCGATCCGTAATTTAAATTCTATTATTTGTTTGTATTATTCACAATTTGACTCATTCTTCACGATAGCTTTGTTTAGTTTATTGAATGTTTTGGTTTATGAATAATAATATCTTTATTGACGCTATTGAAATCAGGTGTGAAACCATAAATATTATTTTACAACTGCCTTTCTCAATGATCCCGATTTAAAATTTAACTGCTTTTCTTAATTCCTTTATTTGGATTCTCATTTATCATATTGACAAATATTAATATAAATACTATAAAAATGCTTTCCTGTCGAGGATACGCAATGTAATTCATATCAAACTAAAAATTTGGTTACAATTAAGCATTCGTTATTATTATTACTAATATAAGACCAGAATAAGTTTTTTTTTCAGTTATGTAATTGTTGAGAGAAGAGAATGAATATGCATTAGAAATGATGTACAGGCGCGTTTGGAGAAGGGGCGATATATTTATTGCTTAATTCGCTCTTCTTTGTTTCATAAAAGTGAGAAACAGCTTTAATAACGGGTCTACGGCGGGGTGTGTAATGAGAGGTTTCAGAATGGTTCCCTCCCACTTTTAACCTGTTTTTTGACGGATACTGAAGCCCTTTCAAATTCACAATTATATGCTTTCTGCAGCTTTACACCGATGACGAAATAATTATTCGCTTCTTCACTCGTTTATTGTTTTTTTATTGCTTCAAGTTCCTCTGCTCTGCAGTAGCAGAAGGCGAGTAAAATAATCATAAACACGAAGATGCCAATTATGACCTTGTCAAACTTGATTAAAAATTCTTCACTTCTCTCTGAGACATCGCTTTGTAAGCTTTTTTTCCAAGCTTCTCAAACCCTTCTTTTCAAACTTCTCATCACTTTTCCTACAATTCCCACTTGTAGAACAATTTCAGGGGGTGTTTTTCTTACATTTTCTTAGGTAAGATTGGTAAAATAATCTAAGTTACAATGAAGGGGATATTTACGCGCACATGATAGAAACTTATCCATCGCTCGACAATTTTGACAATAATTAACTATTTCTGTCTCCAGTTAATGTTTATTAGACGATGAATAAAAAATAATTGTGAATTGTTTGAGAGAACTTGCATCTGAAGCTAGGATAGAAAAAATCTCCAGGATTTTCTGTGAATAAAAAATAATAAAATAAAAAAGCTTCTTTTTAAAAGCAAATCGTTTTGAGCAAATGAAAAACGTATTACGCATTCATTCTGAACCATGAAGACATAAATTACTATCATTATGATAAACGTAATCGATCGAGCCGACTTGGTGATTCAGTCTGCAATCGTTATTATTATCATATCGAACGATATCATTATTCTTGCCGGAGGAAATCGCCCTCTCGATTCTCCCGTTCTCTCGTACCTTGAAGATCTCGTCGAAGCGTGCGAAACGAGACCGGGAGCACGTGATTTCCGGTCGTAATTTTAGCAGCGAGGTTGGGTCAGCATGGGGAGGTTGAGTTGAGAGGTTCAAAGATTTGGTAGGAGGCGAAAACGGAGGATTCGCGAGAAGCATTTGTCCCTTGGAAGGAAAGCAGAAGGATTGCGGGGTGAGGGGATGAGGTGAGGGCGAGGAAGTGAGAAAAGAGGATGGAGGGTGGAACCAGTTCAATTGTTCGAGGCGTGGAAGCGCGCCTTAGATGCGACAATTGAGGTTCCAGACTGTGAACCTGCAATCAATGCTCTTCGCGGAGGGTTGAGGAAAATTCGTCGGGATTGGAGGAGGATGTCGAAGAAGGAGGAAGCTGGCTTTGTCTGTTCGTGAAAGCCCTCCAAGGATTCCTTATATCAGCCTTCGGTTGGAATTCACTCTCTGCTCGCTTTCTCAAAGTATCGGATTGTCCCAACTTTTATCCAAATTTTCTATTTTAGCCGCAAATAAATGGAAATTAATGTTTAAATTAAATTAGTATAGTATATTATAGTATAGTATAGTATAGTATTAATTATAATCAAAGTTGGAAGAGAATTCTTGAAAAATGACTTTTTTAAAAGCAGGAATGTAAGAAGAACTTGAGGATGAGACCCGAAGTAAAATCCCGATCGATCCTCTCGAAGGTCAGGAGGATCACGATCGAGCAGGTGCTCATCCTGAAAAGGGATTCAGGTCTCGCACTAATTGGATGACGCGTGCTTGGTCAAGCCTGACCGCAGTTCATCGTCGGTTGTAAACACATCGATGTAGCACGAACACTGTAATTACTTACATATAAGCCATTCTATAGCTTCTCCTATATAAGCGGCTGAAAGTAAAAAGTGGATAAAAATGTTTCGTTTCGTGGATAAAAATTCTTCGGAGTATAAATGGAAATAATCAATTTTCAGAGCAAAAACGCAATGATACAAAGGCGAGCTTCTGTTTTCGTTCTGAGAATTCATGTTGTTCTATTTTTACTCCCATGAATTTCCACTTTCAACTGTTTATATGTACAATCAAGAAACTAGCATAATTTGCTTAACTACACCCAAGAAAATTACTCCAACTCCTGATAATCGACATGCGACGTTCTATTTATAAAGTAAGCAGTTATTTTTTTTAAAGGTATATTATAGAATATATGTTCAGTCAGTACAAAAATAAATTGCATAAATTGATGAAAAAAATGTTTCTGGTATGCAGATCCTGGAGAATAAGGATATCATTAAGTTGCATGAAGCAACTGACCACGAGAAAGGGTTTCCCGTGGGATGAATGTCGGCGCCTCGCACCGAGGTTCATTATGGCCCTTTAATGGCACGATTTACCATTGAGAGGGTGAGAAAAATGGGGCGAGGTGAAAAGTACTGGAGAAATCGGGACTGAAAAGACTGTACGAGAAGGAAAAGACAAAACCTCCGGCGACACCCGCTGAATGAGCCATTACGGCCGTTTAAACAGAAATAATTATCATCAGCTCTAATATAAAGGGTGCATTCTCATTGGTGTATTGTAGAGTCGCATTGCAAAAATGAGAGATTGCGCGCATATTGCATTTTTCTCTGACAATGAAGACTCTCGAATTGGGCGCCGTTTTCTTCCTAAGCGGAAGCGTCGGTGGTGGCACACTTGGAGGCCAGATTGTTTGTTTGTCGGGAGCTCTCGTGTGCACAAACAAGTGGAAACAAATAATATCCTGGCTGCATTACGACGTTGAGAAGAGAGAGAGCGAACGGTCAAAAAGAGCGAGAGAACGAGAGGGAGAATGAGAAAGGAAAATGAAGGGAGAAGGAGACTATGCAGGAAGATTTCTGGATGCCTCGGGGTGATTGTAACGAGGCGAACGAGTACCAGGTCGTCATTAATGTCGGCCTCAGGCCCACTAAGGGTTCACACTCAAGCCCAACATTCACCCTGAAACAACATACCCTTCATATATAAGTGCAAGATCCACTTTAGGTCTAAATATTTGGAAAACGATACCAATTTACTTCTTTCGTGGAGTAAGAAATTATTTTTTCAAGCAGTTTTTCGTTTGTTATGCTTGTTTATCATGTATTTCATTAAACTATCCAAGTTTTTATTTTTATCAGCAAACTTGTTATTATTTTCGTAAGATTACACGAGAATCTTAATGAGAGTTTTTGAGGACGTGTTGATAATATTAGCATGGATCTGGAATGGTGATATGATTGATAATGGAACTATATATAGATGGTGTCGAAAATTGCTCGAGGTCCGATCTTTTAGTAATTGATCGTGCCTCGTTAGACCTGAAATTTGGTTGGCCACCCTGGGTTATTTACTCAAGAGGAATGAGGTAGCGTGTTGAGTATAGTTATATCCTCGTGTGTCATAATGAGATCATGTCTGATCACTGATACAGAAAGACGATGATAAATAACGTGTTAAGAGTAATTAACGTGATCCTCTCATCCTATATTAATTATTAAATATTGATCTATCAAAAAATCAAATATCCTCTTCATCATATTCGGAGTAATCAATATTCATCCTCGCAAAGTGTTTTAATTTGTTTATATTTATGTTTTCTTTTGATACCATTCTTTGATACGATTATTTTGAGGGAACAGAATGTCATGCAGAAATATTTTTATTCTAAGCGCAATATTCTGAGTAAATATCCGTGACTCTGCGAATACTTGCAAATATAGCGAAGCTATTTAATTTCTGTTCGAACACGGGCTGGCTTAACTGCTCGACTAACATTAGCATGGCTACTTCCATTAAGTCGACAAAGTTTAATGCACGTGACTACCGGTGTTGGTTCACGAATCATGTTTTACCATAAGCGAGTTGCGAAACATCAGGTTTCCTGGATTATTTGCCCAGGTTCATCCTCCTGAGTTTCTACTTGATGAACTCGGTTTATCTAATTAATTTCTTAAATTTATGTGTCCCAGAAATAATACATATATATTATTAAATGAACTTTATATTCAGAGAGATTTTTACTATTATATATATATACCGGTGTAATCAAATGATTTTTTTTAAATGTACTTAATTTTCGCCGATCAAGGAATAAAATTGAACCGTTAATTTTTAGTGGGGTTTAAATACACTTTGCATGTCCTACAGAGGAAATTTCGCCCTCTAAATGTCGCTCACGCGATATAGTTATATCGTTACAAAGTTGACTGAAAAATTCGATGTTCGCGATGCACATAAAATTACAATACCACGACGTTTACATGAGTAGATTACATGGAAAACCAGTTTACGATGCATGCTAAAATAAAATGAAAGTAATTGCTCCGGGCATT
This sequence comes from Synergus umbraculus, assembly GCA_900474325.1. Classification (NCBI taxonomy): domain Eukaryota; kingdom Metazoa; phylum Arthropoda; class Insecta; order Hymenoptera; family Cynipidae; genus Synergus; species Synergus umbraculus. The sequence goes on along the minus strand of UCOK01018880.1, from coordinate 6,063 downwards.
CGTGTTAAACTGACGTAAAGTAAAAAAAAAATATTAGTATTCATTAATTTGAAGTTCGTTATTTGTAAAACTGAAAATGTGATACAATATTTAAAGGAGGCATTAAATATTATCAGAAAAAATAAATATAATATGCGAGAGAATATAAATAAGATATAAAATATGAAAAAAACTCTGTATTTTGGTGTATGGAATGTTTTCTTTTCCATCAGGAATTCCAGGAATCCCCGGAAGCGTTGAGTATATATACACAAGATTCACGAAACTGATCTTCATTTGCATAAACGTCTAATTATCTAAATTGCGATAGGGTTTGGTGTACAAGTATTTTTGGGAGATATAACATGTTCCAACCGGTATTTATGTTCAATTTAAGTACAGTCGATATAGTGCAAGTATCCCAATAAAAAAGAAGAAACACTTTTTGTTATTTTTATTTCAAAAATTGCGAAATTGTTTATACAGAAGAATATAACGATTATTTTTTGAAGAAGGAAAACATCAGAGACATGAACAATGAAGGATCGACATTCCTCGTCTCGTTGAATTCGTGGACAGGATTCACGTGCCGGAACAGAATTCTCGTCTTGCTTTCCGATCCGATTAGTCCTCGGCACACTAAATCGCGAAGGAACCGAAGTCACAGATCAGAGTCACTTCTGGTGTCTGCACGAGGCTTGATAAGAGCCTAATCTGGTTTGAGAGGAATTCTTCTTTTGAAGAAAGGATTCTGCACCATTCGATTTTGCGAGTGAGCTTCTTTCGAAGGTTTTTGAACCATTCGACCATTATCAAGTTGTTGACGGATTGTACAAGAGAATTTCATTCAAAATTCTCCAGACGTGAAAATCCAGTTGAAAAGCAATATTTAAATTGTTTTTGGAACATTTTTGGACATCAGACGTTAGCAATTCTAATATCCCTGAAATTTAAACACATGCGAAATTAATAAAATATTTAGCATAAGACAAATTATTTACAATTATTTTATAATTAACTAATCAAATTAGATATATATCAGAGACATGAACAGCAAATGATCGACATTCCACGTCTCGTTGAATTCGTAGACGAGATCAGGATTCAGGACCCTTCCAGGAGGCGCTGGAACAGAATTCTTGCCTTGCTTTCCGATCCGATTAGTCCGCACGCTAAATCGCGAAGGATCCGAAGTCACAGAACAGATTCGCTTCCGGTGCCTGCAAGAGGCTTGATAAGCACCTAATCTGACTTGAGAGGAAGTCTTCTTGAAACCGAGGTTGCAGCTTCTAAAAATTGCCCAGGAATGACATACTCGTGTTTCCTTTTGTTTCACGAAACAGATTTTTAGAAACTCTTCATTCGGAAAACTTCAGAAATTAAACAATGAAAAAAAGTGAGCAAAAAAATGCTCAATAAAGAATCAGTAAGATTAATCGCACATTAGTAATAAATTGCTTTATAATTTTGTTATGACATGTACATGTCTAATGAATTCCATTTTCAGTAATGACGTACTTTACCTCTGCGATTATTATCTGCATATACGGCTTTCCAAATATAATCAAAACATGTTTCATTTTTTAAATTCTCAATTATTCTCTATTAGTGACTTCAACAACATGAAAGTTATTTATCATATAATATATGAATATACTTTCTTATTAAGTTAGAATTGGTGAAGCAATTACCAGCAGCTGGTTGCCTAAGCACCTGTTCATCAATTATATTTTCAACGATATAACGTGTAAAAGCAGCCCGTATTGAATTACTTTGCGATTGAAAGAGACGTCCGTTACTTAATAACGTCGCTCAATAAGATCTTAAATAAGAATGTAAAAAATAATGTCTTTTCATATTACTTAAATATACTATCATTTTTAAGAAGGCAGTTCAATTCCATTCTGAATCTCTTATTTTATCTGGATCTCACTTTACAGATTTTTATGCCAGGATTTGTCGGAATTTTTCTCCGGTTGAGATGGAATCTTTCAGGATCACTTTTAGAAGTAATGTCATGAATTATTTATTGGGTATTGAAATTAAATGAAGCATCACATAAATTATATCTTCTTGTGCTTCTACGATATCTTTTAGATTTTTGTATTAGTTGGATATACTTTTAGAATATTAAGTGTACAAAATAGATCTATACATCTTTAGATATGAAAGAAAATTGATGAAAATTCGTTAATTCATTCGTGAGATTAGAGCGAATGCATTTATTATAATTCGAGATCATCTTGATCATGATAATATGAAATCTGGACAAAATGAAATGTGAGCTGACATACTAGGATGTCATTCTTGCAGAGAGAGTAAACTCCGTGAGACGAATAGTGTACGCGAAGTAAAGTAATTGTATCGAATCGCTTCGTTGCCTAACGTCCGTTAATTAGTCCAATTAGAGTGACGGCGATTGCTCACTAATTAATTCAAGTACATAGACGTAAGAACCGAGGCTGTATATTTATCGGGAAGCAAATCGCATAACGGATGTCAGCAAATCTTTGCTCTGAGAATTTATGATACATTTCCATTTTCACTATACAAGGTCTGGACTACATTCATTGATCCTATATTTGATTACAACTATTTTTATACATTTTCTAATTAGTAATTTGTTCTAAGGAAAGTTAATATGATTCCAAAGCTTTTGATTCAGCAGCAATGATTTTTTTTCAATTTGTTTATGTAGTATTTCAGAGCGCGTATCAGTTTCTCGAGGGAGAGCTAGAAAACCGGTGGTGAGGTCCTCTTTTATGGTGAACGCGACAGCTCAAGATTAAGGGCCACTTTATAAGGTAAAGTTATTTGTTAAGAGACTCCTGGAGTTGCGTGCTAGTCGCGTGTGAACTGTTATCTGGAACTCATAATGCACGTCCTCGCGTAGTGGATTGTGCTACGGGCACTCCTGGCAAAAAATCTGGAGACACGCACAGCATACCTGCCTGCGTTCTCGTGCCAACCTTCATCAGAGAAAAACTGAAAAATACGCCAACAGGGTTGGTCAAGAGACGCTGCCTAAGTATCTACTTTGTACGCAATGCTTACCAATGAGGAAGAAACTGCGATCAAACGATCATTGAATTCTTAATTCTCAAAATTTCCTGGTAACGATCGGTTTATCATTTCAAAAAAGCATAGCAACTTCTTTGCTTTACTCTAGAAAAAAAATTGTTTGAAATTATAAAACTTCATGGATGAATGAACTTGAAGATTTTTTTTAACTCGACACGTACTTCAAAATGTGCAGGTACTCAGATTAAGTTTAATGGAGTTTGTAACGAATATCAAGGTTCCGAGGCTACCAAAATTCAAGCAATTTTGTACCTTCGTAATAATTGGCTTTTTGATTGAGGACCAGATATTTTTATTTTAAGGCCGTTTTAAATTGAAGAAAGCTTTTGGCAAAATTCCGCACGAATCTCTAAATAAAATTATTGTGGAATAAAAATGTAATATTTAAAAAATGGAAGGTGTTTTGATGGAAATAAAATGTAAAATAAAAGCGGCAATAAGAATATGGTTGAGAGGGGCAGTACTGACATTATAAGGCGAGAACCCACTTTTCTTGTAGGATGATTGAAGTTATACGGGTGCAGCGTACTTTTTGTGTAATGACAGGGAAGGGTTAATAGTCTTCTTGAAGGCACTTGGTTTGTAACTAATAATGATAACAATAATGGTAATAACGAGGATATCGACAGTACCTTGTAATATTTTGTTAGTACCCAATTAGATATGAGTGAACCTGATAATTTCGATCAACACGCTACCTACTCCTAATTATTGCTATACGATTTTTTTCCATAAAGACGAAACGACGATTATGGATCGTTAAGGCAGATTTACATTCGAGCTTATCGTCGGCTTTCAGGCCCACTCCATAAAATTCGCTCAGATTCGATGAAGTTATAAAAGCAAATTTTAGCATGAAGATTATTTTTGTAAACATAAACACGAACAAAAATATAAAATTTATTTAAAAAGAAAGTTTGCATTTTTTCATTCGTTGCTGATAGTCCGAATATTCAATTGTAAAATTATCGTTCGATCATTTAATTCGAATTGTAAAGTTTTTTTTTTAATCTTGTACAAAAACCTTCGCGTTACGTGATCGATCGATTTTCGAGACATTGATTATTTATACAACGGCACGTGCGATCTGGCGAACTTCCAATTAAATTCTGCAGGAAGTGAATCGAAGCTATCGAAACTCTTGTTACCTATATGTTTCACTATTGTGCTTTATAGACTCTCCGATGGGCGGTTGATTAGTCGAATTCTAATCATCGCTTTAATTGGAGTCTCGATATCTCAATCTGCATTGTCAGTAATCTAAAGTACGAAATCCAATTACTTTTGAAATGCTCTATTTGTTAAAAAGCGCTCAATAAATATTAAAATATTCTACCTCTAGTCTATTGAAATAAAATAATGTAAAATAAATAATATTAAAAAAAGAAGTACTGTAAATTTATCGCTAATTATTAATTGGAATAGAAATTTATTTCTAAAGAAAAAAAACCTAATACTTCCTCTGATGAGAATATAAAAATATTATTCTTTGGAATACTGCGAATTAGGATATCACTTAATACAGCCCTTCTGGTCATTCGGAAGAGCTACTTGTGTGGTAATCATAAATTTTGGTGTGCCCTACTAGTACTTATAAAAAAGTAATCTTCCCATGGCATAAGATCTCGAACTCTCGTGTTCGCTTTCATGGCATGACATGAAATCTCGTTCTTGTCACTTACGTTGTAAGTTACTGCATAGTGTATAATACATACTTCGAATAAAGTGTCGATTCAAGTCTGCCTATATTGCTTCGATAATAAAAAAAAAAGTAGGGGAATAGGCTCTATTCAAGTTCTTAGGAGCTGAGAGCTCCAGCTTTTATAGAGGACGTATTTTTAATGGATCTGGTAATACAGGGGTTTGACACCCTGCAACCTATGAAACCAAGTTTTTATGAGATAGTTCGTGAATCTCGTCAACAGATGCTCGACATTACAAAAATACACAGCTTACCTTCCCTTTTAAGTTTCAGGTGCTTTTTCCTTAATTTTAATTAAACAATCTAAGCAATTTAAATTTAAACAATCTGAATTACAATAAATTAGTAAACGAATCGGCCATTTCATTAATAACTCCTTATTAATTAAAATTGAGAGAGTTAATTCTACAGAATCCATTTTTTTTTAAATTGCAGTCCTCTCTGTGAATTTTTAGCGAAACTAGAAAATTGTGAGGAGTCACTGTAATGCCTACGAAATCGTGGAAGGTTGAGGGGTCGATCGTGGTCTCTAGAGGGTGAGGAACGTTATACACCCCCGCAAACATATGGGGCCCATTGTGTACCCTTACGGGCTCACACCCCCAGCGGTTTTAACGCTGCCGCCTCCAGATACGAGTCGAGATAGGAGACTGCTGCCTTTATACAACCCACCTATACACCATGTTTCTTTCGTGAAAAGCCGCGAGCGGAATGGCTCACAACGGAAAACGCCCGTGTATTCGCGGAAAAGGAATAGCTACCTGCAAACACAAATTTACACGACGTCAAACCCAGGAGAAAATGAAAAAGCCTTTTATTCACTTTTTTTTTCTCCTTTTTTACTCCTTCACTCTACAACATTCACTATTGTAAAATGTAAACTTCTAACCAACTCCCAAAGAATAACAAGATAATTTTCTAAGTTATAATTATAAGAATGAACGTGCATTAAAATTTTCAAAAACTTCTTGAGATTCTTTTAAATTCAATGTTAACAATTCAAATTCCATGAAATCCTTTAAAATTCTCATCAAATCGTTTAAATATTAGAAAAATCTCTCGAAATCACTTAAAATTATTAGAAATCTCATACAACTTCATTAAATTCTTACAAACCTTTTAAAGTCCCTTAAAATTTCACGAAATATCCTAAAATCCCATACAATTCTACAAAATTGTTTTAATATCCTAAAAATATCTCTTCAATTTTGTAAAAATCACTTAAAAATCATTAAAAATGCAAATAAAAACCTTCAAAATTATTAATCTCTGGAAATCTATGTTAAAATTAGTGTAAATCT
>UCOK01018877.1:0-12094 GCA_900474325.1 Synergus umbraculus | reverse complement strand
TCTTTACATTATACAAGATCTTAAAAGTCTTGTAAGAATTTTCAATAAGTTTTAAAGATTTTCAGAGGTTTCTATGAATTTAAAGGGATTACAAGAGATATGTATATTATTTTAAAAATTTAGTGGGAATTTTAAAGTTCCTTTTTGAATTTTAAAGGATTTCATGAGATTTTCATGATTTTTAAAAGATTTTCTGGAATTTTATAATATTGAATTAGAAGCTTGTTGGAAGATAATTCTCATAAGAGTATTTGTAAGAAATTCATAAAAAAAAGTAAAATGATACTTTTCTATTACGTTCAAATTTCTTTAAACTCCCAAAAATCTCTTGAAATCCCAGTTGAAACTCATATAAAGATCTTCAGAACTTAAAGCACATGAAATCTTTACGTATTTTAAGTAATTTTAAAAGATTTTATAAAGATTTAAAAAATCTTAAGAAATTTTGATTTTTTAAGTGATTTTAATGTTCCTCATGGAGTTTTAAAGGATTTCATGAGATTTTTTATTGTTTTTGCTTCCGAAATAAGGGAAGCTTTTTTTTTTAATTTAGTGGAATTTTGAAAAAGTTTAAAAGATTTTAATATATTTTAAGGGATTTTAAAGTTTTTCTTTACATTATACAAGATCTTAAAAGTCTTGTAAGAATTTTCAATAAGTTTTAAAGATTTTCAGAGGTTTCTATGAATTTAAAGGGATTACAAGAGATATGTATATTATTTTAAAAATTTAGTGGGAATTTTAAAGGATTTCATGAGATTTTCATGATTTTTAAAAGATTTTCTGGAATTTTATAATATTGAATTAGAAGTTTGTTGGAAGATAATTCTCATAAGAGTATTTGTAAGAAATTCATGAAAAAAAATAAAATGATACTTTCCTATTACTTTCGTTCTGATTTGAGCTTATGAAAAGTTTCCAGAAAAGTTGGACTTTAGTACTATGTCTTTCTTTACTTTGTCTCATACCTAATGGGACTTTTTTTTTATTCGAGAAGTTTTCATAATATTTTAGAGGATATACAATAGGAGCTCTGTTAGAGTGTTAAACGAGACTATTATTTTCCTGAAAATCTGGAGATTTTTCCCTCCCTTAAAATTAAAGAAAAAGGAAAAGAAATGCACCTGCTAAAAGGAGCACGTGCTTCTGGAGAAAAAAATGGAGGAACTACGGTCAGACGAAGTCTGAGTAATCTACGCCGGGATTTATGGTGACCCTTCTAGGCGAGAGATGCGTTACGTGATCGGGGTTTTCAATGGTCAAGCAGTAATAGCCGACCGCACCAAGGAAAATACCGTGGCCTGGGGCGTTCTTTGTAGGTAGGTACTGCACGTACTTTTCGCCACCTTAAATCTCTTGATTTCCAATTTTTACCGAATACCAACGATTTCAGAATTTGATGGAACCATCCATCATTTTTAACATGACACTCACGTAAAATAACACGTAGCACGTTTTTTTGAGTCAACACAAATATGAACTCATCATTCAATTAGCCTCTGTACCTAAACCTGTGGAACTGGAACCTTGGGAACTGTACCGGAAGCTGAGCGAAAATCTGTACTGGAACCTGAGTTTTTAGGGCTGTAATAATTTGACAAATATGCTAATTGCATAATAAACATAATCTAGCATAAGGTTACTCTGCAGGAGTCCATCCTTTCGTATTCCACAGGGGGCTAAGAGCAGACAAGTTAAATTACAAAGTTAACTGATTCTGTGTCGACGTTGCATGCTCCCCACAGCGTTGATATCTAATTATCGCCAAGATCGTGGAAGTAGTTGAACTTTGAGATTCTGTGTAAGAGGAAGAAATTCTGCAGAAACTTCGACAATGCAAAATGGGGTGAAGTAAAATTTGATGTAAGGGAAGGAGAAGAGACTGCTGATAGCAAGAGCTTCTATCACCTTTTTTTTTGCCTTCAGAGTACCAAGGCAGCTTCCTTAATTTGTAAATTACTACCGCTTCTGAGGCAATAACTTGCAAGAAATGTGTAAGGAATGGAATAAATTTTAATAAACATAGAACAATTTTTAATATCGTATTTTACGAAATTTTACGTTTTTTACCTATAGAGTATAAAGGGTGTGTTCAGAATAACTCGGAGATGTTATCTCAAAAATATTTGCCGAGAAGTGCTATTTTAGCCTCTCTCCTATTGTTTATTATATCCCCGATGCATTGTCTCGTGAAAAAATTCGCTACCTTGTATCAGAATACCAACTCTTTTCCCATTGTTCCATAAGCAATTATTCAACATGACTAGCAGTAACAAATGCGCCTGCTAGCTATTTTTTTGTGCCTAGAAGGTCTTGTTTAATGAAACTGTAACATTTGTTAAAATAGCAGATATTACAAGTTGGTTGACAAGAAGAGAATTAGACAACGGTTATACCACGTTGGAAATTGTCCGTACGATTGGCGCAAGCACTATTAAAAATCACTGCTGGCTTTGAACTACAATAACTCGGTGAAAAAAAAAAAAGAGATAGAATATTTTTTAAAAAACAGTTGGAAAGCGTATGAAATTCCACGTCTAGTGGTGCCAACCAGATTTTTTTTGACCTTCTGAAAAGCACCGAATTCAACTTTTTGCATGACCTAGGAAAATTATTGCAAAAATTTGAAAATTATACGACATAGAGTCTAAAACTTTATCTTTAATTTAAGCCAAAGAAACTTAAAAAATCTTCATTGGTTCTCGAGATACGATTAGAAATGTTCCATCGTATTTGAAGGAGGACAGCAGATTGAACATTTTTAATCGTATCTCGAGAACCAATGAAGATTTTTTAAGTTTCTTTCGCTTAAATTAAAGATAAAGTTTTAGGCTCTATGTCTTATAATTTTTAAATTTTTGCAATAATTTTCCTAGGTCATGCAAAAAGTTGAATTCGATGCTTTTCAGAAGGTCAAAAAAAATCTGGTTGGCACCACTAGACGTGGAATTTCATACGCTTTCCAACTGTTTTTTAAAAAATATTCTATCTCTTTTTTTCACCGAGCTATCGTAGTTCAAAGCCAGCAGTGATTTTTAATAGTACGGACAACTTCCGACAGTAGTGTATATCAAAAATAAGTGTCACCTAATTACCCCTAATTTTTTGGAACATAGAAATGTATTCGTACAACAAAACTTTTTGTTGCTATAGAAGCAACAAAAATTGTTTGGTAGTGCCAACCAAATCTTGGTTCTTTCAACAATCTTTCTGTTAAACCAAGAAAATTCATTTGAACCAACAAAATTTCATTTTTCGTTGAATTAACAAAGCTTTGGTTGATTCAACAAAAATTTCGTTGACACAACCAAAAATCTTTGTTACTTCTATAGCAAAAAAATTTTTTGTTGTCCGCACCAAACATTTTTCTCAGTGTATAGTCGCGGGTTAAGAAATCGTTGGGAAATGCGCGGCTTTCCATGTTCGTATGTGAAGAGTCTCAAAAACCACTCGGCTTTCCTAGGATTCGCTCTCCTTTTGTAGTGGCCACGGCCTCCTTTATTATGCAAATCTATGCGAGCAGTACAGTGCAGCACGGAGGACATATAAGGGTTTTAATATTAACCGTCCGCACGACCAACCAGAGGGTTGCTCGGCGTGAACTATCCTGGGACTAGGGAGGGAATAGGATGGAGTAAAGAGAGGAAGTAGGATGCTTGGAACGAGCAGAGTTAGTGCGAGAACGCGTTGGCATTCTACCCTCTACATCCCATCTTCTTACTCGCCAAGCCCGAACATGACGAGACTTTTCTAGCAGGCGGAAAGGTGATATATGTACAGGATTCGTACTCAACATTTTCGACCACATTCTTCAATCTATTTCCTTCTTCATCGATGAAATTTTGTTTAATTTTCGATTAAATCCGACAATTTTTCACTAATTTCAGATTCTGAGGCGGCGAAACTATCTCGCAATTAAAGAACTTTGCATGCTCTCAAATTGGATTGAAGTTTCAGACGTCTAGTCTGACGAAGTTTTTTTATTTTTTTATTTTTTTATATTTATTAGATTCAGAATATCAATAAGATTTTTAAAAAAAATTTTTTACTTTTATTTATTTAGGAGCAGAAATTTACCTGAAGCTGCCCGGGATTTTAAAGGAATTTCAAGGAAGTTTAAAGGATTTTAAGGGATTTCATAGAGATTTTAGTGATTTTAAGGAATTTCATTTTATTTTAAGGAACTTGAAATATTTTTAAATTACTAGAAATCCCTTGAAAGCTCTTAAAAGTCCTTAAAATTACTTATTGTCCAATAAAGCATTGTTAAATCCCTTAAAATTTCTTAAAATCCTTTCAACCCGAAAAAGTCCTTAAAATTGTTTAAAATATTTTGCAATCGTTTAAAGTCTCTTTAAAATTAAATTCTCTTTTAAATCTTTAAAATTCCTTTAAATTCTAAGAAATCTCTTAAAAGCCCGGAAAACTCTCCAGTAAATAAATAAAAATTGCCGTTCTTGAGAACATTTTTTTAAATATTTTTATATTCCAATGAATGTAAAAATAAAAAATCGTCAGTCTAGACGTCTGAAACTTCAGCCCAATTGCTCTCAACAGAATTTATCTCAAGTTTTAGAGAATGAGCTCTCTCGCAACTCTCTAACAATCAAATTCTGGATGTGAATTAAATCCTGAGACTTATAGGTATTGCAGAAAGCAGAAGTTCCGGTTTTGAATTCTTGTCATCGTAATTCGTAATTCTAAGCTGAGTTTCCTAAGATTTAAAAGTTTTTGTTTGAAGTTAAAAACTGAAGACGTCTAAAAATTACAAGAAGAGTATCAATTTCAGGAACAAACTGCAAATTATCATGGTCGAAGTTTCGGGCAGGAGAAGCAAAGTTTTTAGGTTTGTTTGCTAATATTTCTTGTTAGAAAAAAAAGCCCTTTTTCTTTTGTGAAGTTAAAAGTTTTGAGTCCGCAAATCTGAATCCAAATAAATTGACCAATAAGAAATGCATGTCCTTCTTAAAAAAAAGAACTAAATAAAATTCCCTCCGTCCTCGAAACATTGCTTCATCAATCGCAATTTACTGAATTAAAAAAAAGTATCGTTTCGCTGAAATGTTTCTTCTGAAATGCAATCCGACTGACGCGCCAATTAACAGCTGCGCATATTTCATTTAGCCAGCGGAACTTTTTGTTCAGGACTTTAATTGAATCCGACTACAAAATCTAGATGTAGAACCGTTTTTCTTGAACCGAACAGGTTCAATTATTGCGATCGGCGCGGAAAAGAACTCATAAATAGTCGGTTAATCTCCGATGTACAAGTTGATTCATTGGGCGAGTGAAAAGTCAGTTTATGGGGGGATGGGGGGATGAACTAGGGACCAAACAGCAACAGCAACCTCATGACAAGCGAACAACGAGAGAAACATATTTCTCTATCCCTTATCTCTCTCCAATACCATTCCGTAAAACTTTGTTAGTAAATTCAACGGTAGAGTCCTCCTCCATAAAAGGAGTGGGAGATTGTCTACGTTCGTGTTTTTCATCTGTGCATGTGAAAATACGCACGCGCCACTGAACCAAAGTCACAAATCACACTCCATTTCCATGCTAATATTTGATGGAATTGGCAGCCAGCCATTCCAGACTTTCTGCTTTCCATGTACGGATATTGCATCTTGCAATACTGGCCATCAGCACTCGGTTAGGTCCAAAGACGAGTTCTACCCTTTCCTAAGATTAAGTTCAGCTTTCACTTGCCTATCGCAAGTTCCACAGGTAACGAGTGACTGCTGGTTCCGGTCTTTCTTCCCTCTTGAAAGGTAGGTACTCCCAAAGGTGGTTTCCGTTCGTTTCCTTTTCAGACTCCACGAACTCATTCCAACTTTGGGGACGACATTATCCCAGGGTATAGGAGACGCGAAAGTGGAAACTTCATCCGATCAGTTGCATCTGAAGAAATTTCTTTGACGCTTCGCAAAGTAAATTGTGTGAGAAATGTCAGTTGTATTGACAGAAAGACGAGATATTTTCATCGAGTTCAATGGAGATCATTCGAACTAGACAAAGAAATAGAAAAAGAAAAAGAAAAAAGTTTTAAACAAACGTATAAGGGAAGGAGAAATAAATGATAATGTCGTGCAAAGCCCATTATATGTTGTTTACGTAAGCAAGATTGAAATTATGATACATGGTACCATTAGCCGAAAACAGTTCGATGTTACGTGCAGCAGTATAGATTTTCATGAAATGATATCTATATACCGTCATTTATTCTACAGTTCAATTTTCTTGAATTCAAGCGTAAAAACTTTGGCGATATCATTGAGCTTAAGGGAAATATGCTTGTCCTCGCAAAATACTGATCGGATACACCGGCTTAACTCGCGTTTCTCATCCCCCTCTTTTAGCAGTAGAAACTCGTAGAAACTTTTTTCGTCGTTCTGGCAGCGGTCGTAAACCGAAAGCATGCAGTCAATTCTCGATGCAAGAGCGACCGAATCGGAAGGTTTTATCACTTAGATTCCGATTTTCCGAAGAGATGGTCTGTCTTTCCGCAGAGGCTAGTTTCATGCGTATGCGGTTTCGAGCATAACGGACCGTTTGCGGATTCTTGCCAAGGCAATTTGGCTTCCTAGATGAAAAATAAGTTTAGGCGAAAGATCTTCACTTTATTTTCCACAAACATCATTTTTCTCATGTACTGAATATTATCCTATTACAGAGTGTCCACAAGATTCAATTATTCAATTTCCCTGACATTTCCCTGACTTTTCCTGACTTTCAGACAAATTTTCGTGACAAAGAAGCATTAAAAATGCGTACAAATTTTCAATAATAATACTATTGAAATTTCTCCAAAATCACTTAAAATTTGTAAAAATCTCTCAAATAACAACCTTGGAAATCCCTTAAAATTCATTGAAATTCATTAAAACATCTTAAAATTCCACGAAATCCCTTCAAATTAAAATACATTAAAATTTGTAAATAAAAATTCTTGGAAACAAAAACCTCACAAACTCCTTTAAAAATCAAAAAATAATGTTTGAAATTTTTTTTAATTCCAAAAGGAATATTTAAATTTCTTAGAAACATTTTAAAAATGTCAAAATTTCTTTAAATTTTTACGAATTCCACGAAAAACTTTAAAATCTCTAAAAATACGTAAAGATCTCTTAAAATTCTTGAAAACCTCTTGACATTCAATAAAATTTTACAAAATCTTTCATAAATCATAAAAATCTCGTGAGGTTCTTTAAAATTTCAATCAAATCCCTTAAAATCACTTTAAAAAAATCAAGATTTCTTAAAATTCTTAAAAGCCTTTTAAAATCCTTTAGAATTCCATGAGAATATTTATAATCCCTTTAAATTTCTGAAAACTCTTCCAAGTTTCTTAAAATCCTTTATAATTCCATGAAAAACTTTTAAATCCTTTGAAATACGTAAAAATCTCTTAAAATTCATTGAAACTAATAAAAACATCTTAAAATTCCACGAAATCACTTTAAATTAAAATACATTAAAATTTGTAAATAAAAATTCTTGGAAACAAAAACCTCACAAAATCCTTCAAAAATAAAAAATAATTTTTGAAATTTTTTTTAATTCCACAAGGAATATTTAAATTTCTTAGAAACATTTTAAAAATGTCAAAATTTTTTTTAATTTTTACGAATTCCACGAAAAACTTTAAAATCTCTAAAAATACGTAAAGATCTCTTAAAATTCTTGAAAACCTCTTGACATTCCATAAAATTTTACAAAATCTTTCATAAATCATAAAAATCTGGTGAGGTTCTTTAAAATTTCAATCAAATCCCTTAAAATTACTTTAAAAAAATCAAAATTTCTTTAAATTCTTAAAAGCCCTTTAAAATCCTTTAAAATTCCATGAAAAATTTTTAAATCCGCTGAAATACGTAAAAATCTCTTAAAATTTTGTAAAATTCCACAAAATCTTTTAAATATTATACAAACCTTTTATAATCCCTTTAAATTCCTAGAAACCTCCTAAAACTTTTAAAATTATTGAAAATCTCTTGAAATCATTAAAAACCCAAAGAATTTCAAAGAATGCCTGGAAATTCTTTATAATCCTTTGAAATTCTTGGATAGTTTCTAAAATCTGTTAAATAAAATATAAAATTTATATATGCAATACGACAAAAATAACACAGCATAAATATCAATTTCTATTTTCCCTGACATTTCCCTGACTTCCCTGACATGTGGCCACCCTGGAAAAGCAATTTTACACTGAGAAAAAAATACTCGGAAATCAATAAATATACTTTTGAATCAATAAATCTCTTCCAAAAGCAGATATTTTATTGATTTAAATGAATTTTTAATAAAACAATAATTAATCATTTCCATACAATAGTGATATTATATATTTTAAAGTATACACATTTAAATCAATAAAATATCTGCTTTTGGAAGATTTATTGATTCAAAAGTATATTTATTGATTTCCGAGTATTTTTTTCTCACTGTACCAAATTATTCGAATTGGAAACATTTTCTGCTAATTCTCTTCACTATTTCCGATTCTGTATTTTAATTGAGCAAAAGAACAATGCTAGTACCTCCCATTTTAAAAATTTACTTGAAGGACTCGAAGCTAAGAAAAAATTCAAATTACTGGTCACAGGATTTGCACAATTCATGAATAAAATGGCCTTTATCCGCCGGACTATAAAACGTTATCACGTCTTTTATGTTTAACTCTCCCTCGTGAGTAAATATAACTAAAATTTTTATGAAACATAATGTAGTCATGAAATGAACTATAAGAAAAGTTTTATTTATTCTTGAAATTAGTTTCGAAAATATGAAAATAGGTAATGTTTCAAAAATCAGCATCCACTGCTCGTCTTCTGTATAAAATGTAATTTATTTATTTATTTACGAGTATGGGCATAAATATGGAACACATATGGATAAAATCAGTTGTGTCACATGCCCTTAAGGGAAATTTAGCAGTATCTGGGAGGTCGTATGTACCCGTACCCGTGCATCTAGTTCGATAATCGATGTAGCGTGCATAGCATGTACCTTGGCATGCCAGCAACGAAAGCCAGAGGAGTTGTCTAATCGACCGGAAACAATTTCTTTATTTCTATCGAACTCTGGTGACCGATTCTTTTTCGTTCAAGTAAGAGATTTTTAATGCCGAGGAAGAAAATATCGAAATCGAACATTTTAATGCTATGCAGTGCAATATTTCCAGAATCTCGATACGACTTGATTCTAGAATTTTCACAAGAAGAGTCTTGAAAAGATAAATAAATACTTCTAACTAATGACTTATTTATTAAAGTAAGCATTTTTTTAATCTCAATTAAATGGAAGAAACTGCTATAGATTTAATTGTACCATATTTTACTATTCCGGTTTTCACGAACATAGAGTTGTTCCGTGTAGATAAAAAGAATTGACAGTAAAATGCATACTAAACTGAATTAGTAAATGAACCGGCACTACAAGTAAGTTCTTACTAAATCAAATTGAGTGAGTATGTCGGCGTTGATTGTACAATTTACATTGTCCAACTTCTGATTGATATTTGAGTAAGACGCGCGTACATTGTCCCACAATAAGTTGACTACCCGTATAATTAGAAACTCGCGAGTTGCCAGTCAGTCGGCTTTATAACCGAGTTTCCTGTGGTTTTCTCGTGTTAGAGAGCAGTTACCGGTGGCTTACTTCCGTACTGGTGCTGAGAGTAATCGTCTTGGTCTGCTCATTTTTCGCGGCTTGCAGTAATCGATCGCAGTCGACCTTCTTTCCTCCCCAAGACTTTTCTAATCGTTTTCGAAACTCATCGATTTTTTACACATTCGGAACTTTTTAATTAGAGCATCTCACTGAATTAAAGTGAAAACTGCATTTTGTTTATTCACGCAAAAAAGTAAATAGCTGAATTTACCATTTTAAATAGTTAAGATGCGCTCTGAACGCATTTTTCCTGGAAATTAGTCAATTTTACTAATTCCAATTGTAATTTGTGCTAAGAAAATTGTAAATCCTGCTATTTTCGTTGTAAAAGTTACCATTTGAAATAGTAAAACTGACTAAATTACAGGAAAAGTGCGTAAATTCAGCCATTCACTTTTTTCAGTGTTGATACTACTCCAATCCAAAATTGAGTTAAATTTAAATAAGAAATCTGATTCAGACTATACCTGTATATGATGTCTGACTAATAACGTCCTTTATCACTGAACAAACCCTTTGAGCAAGAAATAATAAATTAACAAGATTGAAACATGCAAATATAATGAGCAGTTTTCTTAAAATAAGATTCTTCGTAAACAAGAATTGAGCAAGAAAGGTTGGCGGCGCCAATAACAGCAAAAGCTAAAGAGAAACCTGCTTAGATGTTGGAAAAGTAGAGGGTGTGAGTTCCGAAAAGGAAATTGGCGTTGCGTTCATATACGTTTGCACGTAGTAAGAAGTGGAACGTGTTCACATTTCTGTGCCTAGAAATATCTACTTCGAATTGCAAGAGCTTGAAAAATAAACGGGAACGATGCATTCTTAAAAGCAGAAAGTATTTTACGAACAGAAATAAAGAAATCTCCCATTTTGGTTGAACATACTCGGTTGGAATTTAAAGTCACTTGAAAAATACAAAAGACACTTCTTTTCTGAGCTTTCTGAGAAATTGCGAATGTTCAGAAAAATGTATTCGATCAAAGTTTATACTGGTGATTAGAAAAAATCTGAGCTGTATTAAAAATGATCCTTACATTTTTCGTGTCTATCATATAAATGTCACACGCTTTTTCCAGCTTTTTACCAATACAACAACGAACTCGCGCGCATTTGTCTTCTTTTTAAATATTATATAATTTATTATATTTTATTTCTCTAATCTCTTAACATCTTTGTTAAACTTCATGAAAATCTCTAAAAATTCCAAGAAACCTTTGAAAACCTGTGAAATCGCTTAAAATTCGTGAACGTCTCTTAAAATTTTGAGAAACTTCTTGAGATTCTTTTAAATTCAACAATAACAATTCAAATCCCTTTTATATCTTTTAAAATCCATTAAAAGTAGTAGAAATCTTATCAAATTCCATGAAATCCTTAAAAATTCTAGACAAATTTTCAAACTCATAAATCTTCTGAAACCCAGTTTAAAATTCATGAAAATCACTAAAAATTCCTAGAAACCTTTTGAAATTCCATGACAAACTTTAAAATCTCTTAAAATTCCTAGAAAAATTCTTGAAATTTTACGGTAACATTTAAAATCTCTTTATATCTTTTATATCCCTTATAAATATTACATAGAAATCTTATCAAATGCCATGAAATCCTTTAAAATTCTCACAGATTCATTTAAATATCAGAAAAATCCCTTGAAATCACTTGATATTATTAGAAATCTTATAAAATTCCTTAAAATTTCAGAATAATATTACAAATGCTTTAAAACCTCATAAAACTCGTACAAAGCTTTTAAAAGCCCTTAAAATTTCATGAAATATCCTAAATATCTCTTGAATTTCGTAAAATTTAATTTAAAAATCATTAAAAATTCACATAAAAACCTTCAAACTCATTAATCTCTTGAAATCCTTAAAAATATTACAAAATCTTTTATAAATTAGATATATTTTTTGAAAACCCTTAAAATTTGACGAAAACTTTCGAAATCTTTGTAAATTCTACAAAATTTTTTTAAAATCCTAAAAAGCTTGTGAAATTCCTCAATAAAATTCCCTATAAAGTTTTTAATTCCTTATTTAAATCCCACAAAATACATATTTTAAAAGTCATAAAAGTACCTTGAAGTCCGATTGAAATCTGATCAAAGTCGTGAAAAATTCTAAAAATTCCCAGAAAGTTTTTGAAATTCTTTAAAATTCTACGATAACATTTAAAATCCCGAATTTTCTCCCATGAAATCTTTAAAAATTTCATAAAAGTCCCTTAAAATTCCTAGATTTTGAATGTACCTATTTTGAGTTTAGACTCGTGACAAAATGATTATTAACGAAACCAAATTCAAAATTTCAAGTTCAAACTTTCAAATTTAATTTACGCGGAAGTTACAATTCGGCAAGTATCGATTGTCGAAAATCACTATCGATTCTTACACGACGAATCAGGAGTGCGGAATAGGCGT
>UCOK01018876.1:0-25434 GCA_900474325.1 Synergus umbraculus | reverse complement strand
GAATTACAACTTATGATAAAAGTAATAATTGCGTTATGTATAAGATGGTCATTTTAGTGATTTTAAGACAAATTAGGTGATTTTCAAAAGAGTATTATGATTCAAGTTTCGCGCCTTTTAAAAGATAAAATTTAAGGAAAAAATAGTGATTTCTCAATGTTCTAAATTTAGTGATTTTACCAAGGCCTGATTTAAAAATTTTTAAATTCTCGGTGATTTAAACTCGTGTAATATTACTGGTAATATAGCGGTATGTTATCGAAGCTTCGAGAATTTATCGAGAATTTATGAGAATATTGAATTATAGTGTTTTTTTTTTATTTTTAAAATTAATTACATAATGTTCACGATGTTATACTTAATTTTAAATCATTTGGTATATTTTTAAAGTTATTGTTATTCAGTTATTATAAAAAATATATATCAAATGATTGAAAATTAACTATAGCATCTTGAACATTTATTCACAGTGGTCAACAACTATTTACTATCTAAATTATAAAATTATAAAATAAATTATAAGCAACGCCCATTTAGGTAAAATAATGGCGCTTTCACACCTTTTGTATTTCGGTCGTCGACCGAATAAAATACATGAGAGTAAAAGAGAAGGAGAATGAAAAATTGGACAAAAAGAACTCTCTTTCTCTTTTACTCTCATGTATTTTATTCGGTCGACGACGGAAATACAAAAGGTGTGAAGGCGCCATAAGAATAGAGGTGAAAAGAATAGGCTCTTCTATGAGTGGAAGTGTCTTCCTAAAAGAAAGAGAAAGGAGATTAAAGGACCCTACCTGTCTCTCTCTAATGAGAGCGATTAGAGAGAGACAAGTAAGGTCCTTTCATTTCCTTTCTCTTTCTATTAGGAAGACACTTCCAGTGCATGCCTTTTCATCTCTATTCTTATATCTCTCTCTATATATGCATTCAATCGTGTATCCAGTGTATTATATATACATATATCAGTGATTTTAATATATTAATCACATATTCGGAAAAATGTGAACATCTGAAAGCTGCAATTCCTTTTGAAAAAACCAGTAACATTTTCTATTATAATAGAAAGACCTAGGTTCTAATCCTAGCAGTGACGGGATTTTTTCCAGAGAAATTGTATTTAAAAATTATTTTTTTAAATAAATAATATTTTTAATTATTTAATTGAAAGTGGTAAAACAGTAAGAAACTAATCGCGCGCGTAGCGCGCGCGTTTTGCTAGTTACTTAATAACATGTATAAAAACTCCATAGTTGATATTAAGATCTCGGGATTTGATAAACTTTCCATTATTACGAAAGCAGCCTGCGGTGCAAATGCGATCTTAGACGACAGGTCCCTTGAGGGAAAAGGTTTGAGAGCATCCATTCCATCCTACTTTGTCACCTGTCAGGGCGTCATTAGCGGTATACCTTTTGACCTCTCTGAACATGAAATAATCGAAAACTTAATAATCCTTAACAACATACACGGAATTAAACCTAACGACGCAAAACGACTAGACAGAAGAGACGTTGACAAACAAACTGGTACAGTTTTTATGTTCCCTCGCGTTCAAATCTTATTACGTTAAAAGGTAGAAACTTGCCAGAAAAGGTATCTCTCTACCACGCCTCAACAAACGTTGAACCATATGTCCCACCTGTAAAATTCTGCTGGAAGTGTCTACGTTATGGGCATATCAGTATGCAATGTCGCTCAAAAGCCCGTTGCAAACGCTGCGGTGATCTCGCGCATTCCGACAATGACTCAGTTTGCCCCAAGGCTGACTGTGCTTCTGAATGCATGCATTGTTCCGGCCCTCATCTTTCGAACTCTAAATATTGCCCAGAATTAATTTTTCAAAAAGATTTTCTTTCTTATGCAGTACATCCCTGCCTAACCTTTGTAGATGCTAAAGCCGTCCTCAAACCTGGAAGGTCTGACAAGAGGATTAACGAAGAATCCCTCCTATCAACCAAATTTAACCTTAACCTCAACTGCAACAACTATCCAGGACTGAGGGATGCTCCCACTCCCACTCCCTCCTCCTCGTGTTTTCCTTTTCATAGAACATTCTCAGAAATCTTGCAGACGCCTAAGGCTAACCCCATACCTGTCTTCTCTTTCTCGCCTAGTATCTCTAAGAAAAATAAAATTCAAATTAAGGAGACAGGCAATCCACTTCTCCACTGTCTTAAGGCCTTCCCTTAGGAAAGGATTTTGAAGCTTACCAAGAACCCTCTAGTACTCACTCTTTCAATCATGTTTCAATAATCAGTAACGTAGTTATTATGCTCACAAATTTTTTTAGAGTTATCTCAACCGTCAAGACTCCGAATACGGAAGAATGCCATAACCTCATCAACAGCTTATCAGCAACTCTATCTGATCTCACCAACTCACTTTTTCAATCTTAAAATGACCCAAATTGACGGATTGCGTATTATGCAATGGAACTGTCGCGGTGTTTTAAATAAAAAGAGTGAGAATTTCTCGAGAATTTCTTCTATTCATAATTCTGAAAATTCTTTAGAGACTTTATCAGTATCTTTAGACACTTCATTAGGTTACCTTCTAATTGTTTCTGTTTACAGGGTTCCTGGAGTAGGAGGAAAGATATCGGAAAATACCTTGAGGGATTTTTTGGATTCTATAGTCGCAGTAAATTCAAATAATGTTCTTATTGGGGGAGATTTTAATTCTCATTATCGTTTGTGGGGTAGCTCTCGTATTTGCCAGAATGGCGAAACGCTATGTGTAGCCCTAGATGACACAGACTCCATATGTTTAAATAATGGCAAATCTACTTTTGTTAATCGTCCAAACGAATCCCCTTCAATTTTAGATTTAACTTTTATAAGCCCCAAACTTTTTACTTTAAGTTCACACGATGTTTGGGATAATGTTTGGGATGATCACTTTCCAGTGATCACTCACCTTGGTATCCACGTCCCGATATCCAATTATTATTCACATAAATATAATCTACAATAGACTCAACTGGTATTTTGAACACAACTTATATCTTTCTCCTTCACAATTTGGTTTTCAAAAAAGCAAATCATGTGCAGATAACTTAGCTGTACTTGCCACTGAAGTTTGGACGGGATTTGCACAGGGTGAGATTATAGCTGGTCTATTTCTAGACCTTAAAGGTACTTTCCCTAGTGTAATTCCGAATTTATTGATGGAAGATCTCAAAGATCTAGGAATACCAAAATCTATTGCTAATTTCATATACAAATCTGTTGCCTGCAAAAATATTTATTTTAATATTAATGAGGAGTTGATTGGGCCTAGGGTCAGCACGGTGGCTCTTCCACATGGTTGTATTTTGAGTCCAATTCTCTATTTTATATACACACGCAAACTTCACAGTCTACTGCCTCCGGAGTGCTTCATGGTCGAATTTGCAGACGATATAGCTATTTTGGTTTGATCCAAAAATCCCACACAATGCATTTCATCACTACAACAGACTATTAATATTTTTACGGAGTATTTATCGCAACGCGGTCTTCATATTTGCCCTGAAAAAACCAACCTAATCCTATTTAATAAACTAAAACTTCACTTAGATGACCATGCTTACTCCTTGACAATTAATAACCTTCCTATTTCACCGTCTCTTCATGTTACATTTTTAGGACTAATTTTAGACCACATGTTTACATTTAATGAACACTTTAAATATTTAACAGATCGACTCAGAAAAACCCTAAATGTTATGAGGGTTTTGAGAGGAGTTTGGAGGGGCTTGGACATCTGTCAACATAACCACATCACCACATTAGTGAATTTGTGTTTGCATCAGAAGTGTATTCTCGATCGAAGATGTCAGTTTTGGAGCCAAATTCTCTTCATTTGCGGGAAGTGTTGATTTTCTGCATTCATTTGAAGAAAACTGGCTGAGGCTCATCGAATGCTCTCAAGTGCTTACGGTGACGCTGCTCTTAGTGAAAGAACGTGTCGTGAGTGGCTTCAACGCTTTAAAAGCGGTGATTTTGATATCGAGGACCGGCATGGCGGCGGAAGAGAAAAAATTTTCGAAGATTCCGAACTGGAGGCATTACTTGCTGAAGACTCGTGCCAAACGCAAGAAGAATTAGTAGAATCATTGGAAGTCACTCAACAAGCAATTTCGAAACGCCTCAAAGCCATGGGAATGATTCAGAAGCAAGGAAATTGGGTTCCTTATGAATTGAAGCCAAGAAACGTTGAACGCCGTTTCTTTGCTTGTGAACAGCTGCTTCAAAGACAGAATCGGAAAGGTTTTTTACATCGCATTGTAACCGGCGACGAAAAATGGGTCCACTACAATAATCCCAAACGCAGAAAATTATAGGGAATGCCCGGACATGCCTCCACATCTACGCCCAGACCGAATATTCACGGTGCCAAGGTTATGCTCTGCATTTGGTGGGACCAGCTCGGTGTGGTGTATTATGAGCTGTTGAAACCGAGTGAAATTATTACAGGGGATCGGTATCGAACGCAATTGATGCGTTTGAGTCGAGCATTGAAAGAGAAACGGCCACAGTATCAAGAGAGACACGATAAAGTTATCCTGCAACATGACAATGCTCGGCCACATGTCGCAAAACCCGTCAAGACATACTTGGAAACCCTAAAATGGGAAGTCTTACCCTACCCGCCGTACTCTCCAGACATTGCTCCTTCCGACTACCATTTGTTCCGATCGATGGCACATGGCCTAGCTGAGCAGCATTTCCATTCTTATGAAGAAGTCAAAGAATGGATCGATTTGTGGATCGCCTCAAAAGACGCATCGTTTTTTCGAGATGGTATCCGACAATTGCCCGAAAGGTGGCAAAAAGTAGTGGCTAGTGACGGACAGTACTTTGAATCATGAACAGGTAATCACTTTTTCAGAATAAAGCCTCAAATTTTCGAAAAAAGTCGGCGGAAGCAAAGTTGTGCACCTAATACATTATAAAACCCTTTTCATTCATTGAACACCCTTTAACAGACAATCTTGAAGAATTATCGAGATTGGCAAAATTAAGAAACCCTTATAGAGTTTTGGATATTTTCACACTTTTAGGTGCTTTTAATAAAACACGAGAATTTAAACAATATACCTAAATATAAAGCAATTCATCACCCTTTGTTTAAATTTCCATACGATAATCACACTTTTACTCCGCAAATTTAATGACTACCTACTTTTCTACACAGATGGTTCAAAATCTCAAGATAGTGAATCTGCGTGTTTTGTATCGATTTGACCCTCTGATTAAATTACACACGAGTGGAAAATTAATGGTCATGCATCAGTTTTTTCTTTAGAAGCTATAGCTATTTTATACACACTAGATTATATCATTTAACACAGAATTAAAAAAACAGTTATTTTTACAGATTCATTAAGTGTATTACAAAGCATCTCCTCTTTAAACCCTAATACTATTAAATCGCACTTCACTTTTACGATCAGAAATCGCCTAGCTGTATTGTCTGCACTCGAGTGTGAGGTAATTCTAACATGGATCCTCGGCCACAAGGGTATCCCTGGGAACGAACTCGCGGACCGGGCGACAAAAAATGCTAGCATTAACGCCCCTATCTTAAACATCACGCTTCCATCATCGGATTTTGCTAGATCTTTTCGTGAACATTTGGATAAAATAACTCAAGACTATTGTAAAACTAGAGGAAAAAATTTTGGGAAGTATTATACTGATCACTTTTATAAACCACGTAGCAAACCTTGGTTTGTTAACTTCAACTTCCGAATAGAATGGATTGTATCCCTCTGTCGGATGAGAAGCAATCATACTTCACTTAGAGAAAGCCTAGCCAGAAAAAACATCGTAGACTCTCCTAGTTGCCCTTGTAATCCGCAATTTAACAAAAGTCTGGATCATGTCCTTTGGAAATGTTCCAGATTGTCTAATATTCGCCCTAGTGTTCTCAAAGGTATTTCAAAGGCCATTAAATGTGTCCCTCCATTTTCTAGTGAGCAGGTTTTAAGTAACCCGTCCATTAATCCTTTGAGGGACACATTTTTCTCTTTGGTAAAATTTGGATATCAATGGTTGTATATAGGTTTTTGGGGTCGCTGATTACGATTCTGATGTCAGAATTGCAAAATTCAAAATCGCTGTTTTCAACTTATTCAAACATTTTTTTCAAAAAAACTAGCCTGCCGAAAATTCTGTGAAAAATATATGTTTTAGTTCTATGTATATACTAATTGGAAAAAATTTGTCACAATTTTCGAACGTGTAATTTAAGCACAGCCGAATTTATTCGAAAAGAAAACAGTTTTTTCAAATTTAATTGTTTGTAACTAATCATTTATTAACAATTTTACAACTTTTTTTTTTTACTTTTTATAGGTACCTAACAGTCTAAAAATAAATACTTGTATACTAAAACAAGTGAAGGGCAAGAGAGATTAATTGAACCGCTGTCGATCAAAAGGGGGTACGAGTGGATTCAGCCTGAGAAGTATTGTCCTAAAAGTTAATTTAAAGTCTTTCGACTTTTAATTTTAAAGACTTATACTTGTAGAGAATTTCAAGGCGCATCTTTTTTTTTCTCTTACAAAAATTTGTAGGTTTCGTAGTTTTTGAAGTAATTTATAAAAAGTGGATGTTTCGAATCCACGCATACCCCCTTTTGATCGCCAGCGGTTCAATTAAAAACTGCAAAGAAATAGGTGGGAAGTATACTTCCCACTGCCCCTCAAAATATAAATTTGAGTTTAGATTTAAATTTGATTTTCCCGCTTTTGTGAGTCCGCGCACTCTGTGAGGGACAGGAGGCATGGCACGCACCTCGTGTGCTGTCTCTCTCGTTGCTCGTGGGGCAGACGCCGCACCTTTTAAATCTGTTTCAAATGACCAGAAGTTGACTCACTCCCTACCGGATTATGGTTGATATATACAAGGACTACCTATTAGCCACGTATAAAACCAGGTTTTATTCTAGCCGTAGACGATTTGTGGCGTTCTCGAGGAGTTCGGCAATTGCTTATTTGCGTCGTGTGATTATCACGTTTAAATGTAAGTCGGAAATATATTAGTTTGTTATCCTTGGAAAATCCTACCTCGATTATACTGTACATGTATCAGTGATGGACGTTCCAATAAAAACGCAGGAAATCGGCTTTACTGCGGAATACGTATCCTATTCAAATGAAGTAGAAGAGATGATAAATGCAGTCCACAAATTTAGGATTTGCCAAGGATGTGCCTCTCCAAATTCTGTTAGAAGTTCGGAAACAACATTTATTTTCGCGATAATTTTGGCATTTTACGGCACAATAACTGCTCTTTAATTATAAATTTGAATGCAAAGAAACAATCCAAATATTTTGCATCTTGCAAAAAAGCCAAAATAACTTTGGCCAACAAAACAATGCGAGTGCAAAAGCAAAAATATGTACAACGAATTGTAATCAATTAAAGTCCTAACAGAAAAAAAAAGGTTGCACTCTTAGCCCGGAATTTGAAGATGAGTAGAAGAAAAAATGTCCGAATAGCAGGTCAACAGTATATATTAAAAAAGCAATTCAAGCAAATCTAGGAAAAAATTATATTACTGAACAATAAAGCACTGGAAGCAGAATTCGCAAAACATAATATAGCTAAAAATGAACAAGCCGTCATTTCGGAGATATTACAAGCTACGAAATGCAAAGATGCGAAAGGACGTCGCTACTCACAGGATTGCATAATTCTCTCTTTTATTTCATATGAGGTCGCCTGCAGCTTAAAGACTAATTAGGTACACAAATGTTTTATCACTACCATGCACCAGTACAATACGCCGGTAATTATGTTTTTTTGCTTATATTAATAAAAAATCGCTAAATATATGATATCCTATATATAAGCAATGATATATTTTTTTTGTTCAATACAAGTATTTATCTTTAATAGAAACTCCATGTGGCTTTAACCAGCAGTTACTAGATTTGTTGGCAGAGTCGCTTAAGCAAAAAGCAGACCTAAAACTTCATGGAATTCTTTTTCTTGATGAAGTATCCATACGTAAAAACGTCAGACTTGACGTGAAAACAATGACCTATAAAGGTCTTGTTGATTTCGGCGATGATGCACCAATTACGGATGTTGGAGAAATGGCTGATCACGGGCTAGTTTTCATCTTTCATCTTATAATGGATAATTACACCCAACCGATTGCTGTCTTCACTTCCAAAGGGCCAACTCCAGATGTAACACTGGCCAAAATAATAATACAAGCCATTACATTATAAGAAAAATCTGGTGCAATGGTACATAGAGTTGTAACGGATGGAGCCTCGACTAACTGGAAATTTTGGTCTGAAATCGGATGCAGTGGAAAAATAAACGACGTAAGAAACTCCTTTCCTTATCCTACTGCAGCTGATCGTGAGATACACGTCTTCTCTGACACTCCTCATTTAATAAAGTGCATTCGGAATCGCTTATTTGAAAAGGGACAATTTCAGTTACTAATATTTCTAAATAATATTTAATTTACAACAATTACTGTTTCTTTGAATTTATAAAATTTATGTTGTGTATACATATTTCAGACTGAATCCAATGCTGATTTCATTAAATGGAATTACTTCTCAAAATTATTTGAGATAGATCGACAGAATTGCCACGGACGAATGTATCTTAAGCTCACATACAATCACATAAGTCCAAATAACTTATTGAAAATGAGAGTATCTTTAGCTGTGCAGGTATGATTTACTCTATTATTATCTTATTTGTCAATGTTAAGATGCAAAATTTACTTAAGGCTGTTGGAGCGACAGAAAATATGTTATTTTTTACTTTAGATTTTAAGGTCGCAAAAATTAAACGGATTTAAGTGCCGTTTGGCAGGGAAGGGTTCCTCGATGTAAAAAATTGGTGTCAGGCTAGCGTCCCATGATTGCGTTTTGCGTTGCGTCATACTGAGAGAGAAAGAGACAGAAGTATACCTTTGTCTTTTTCTTTCTCATTACGACCAGGGATGGGTAAGTAACATACCACCGTTATGTTACGTGGTTTTCTACACGTATGTTACCAAGTATGTTACGTCCTTAGTTTGCGACACGATGTATATGTATGTTACCTCTTGTCACGTGACTGTAAGTGCGGGATTTCAAAAAGCGTCAACATAACCTATATTATTCATCGTGAATGGATTGTGCTTTTATTTGTATAACTAGTGCCACTGCTGGCCGCTACGCGGCCGTCGTCGCACTACTATTTCTATGTTCTATGTTCTTTTCTACATTCAATATGCTCAATGTTTTTTTTCTTATTTCGATACTTTTCGAGAAAAATTCGAGACTTTTCGATATTCGACTTTGTTCAATTCGAGATTTCAGGCCATGACTTTTTTCTAATAGAATAGAAATAGGATTATAAATTATACAGAAATGAATCACGGTGGTAGGCCGATGAATATAGAGTTGTGGAGGGAATTGGAATACACTCCAAGAAAAATAAATAACGAAAGGACGGGTAATAAAACATTAAAGGCTAATAAAACATTAAACATATTAGGCCACAATCCATATTCTTATTTTATCAACACCAACAAAATTTACTATAATTATATGCTTACAAAATAAAAATGTCTCACGAATATTTTTGTTATTACGTTTATTTACAAACCTAGTACAGTCTAAAAGACATGCAAGTTCTCAAATAATAAAATTTAATAAACTGTAGAGACAGAGGTAATTCAAATTGGGATGGAATTTTACCCTCTTGCGTACATCTTTAATGAAATCCTCAGAGATACGTCAGGACAAGGACGAGCCTCAACTCTGAGACGCTCTGAAGATGATTCCTCGGGTCGAGGATTGCTGGTTTTCCCCGTCGCGGACCCTCAACACTACCTCCTGTGTTTCTTTGGTCTAAATATAACTGAGAGGATCTTAGGTTTGAGGTTTTTCGTGTCGGAAGAAGATGATGTGGTTTTGATCCGTTTCCTGGTCTTCGGGAGTGTTGTATTCTGGTCGACTACCCTGAGACGGGACTCCTCTGGAACCACGACCACACTTCTTAGACATGGCGGACGATCGGAAGCTTCCGGGATGGTTTTCTCAGGGGTTGATTGTAGAGAGGAAGCACTCAGAGTGATGACATCCTCGTCGTCTACAAGTTGCGGCGAAGGTGTCCTCAAGGTGCACGGGCGAGAATTGCCGGGATGTGTCACTGCCGTATGAAAGATTTTCGTTAAGGAGATTCTCCGTCTCGAAAGTCGCCTCAGGCTGTTCTCTAGACACCGTGTCTGGAGGTTGATGTCCTAGAGGAATTACCCTAACTTTATCTTTGTGAAGAACATTTGATAGTATCCCAGGTTTCCCCTCAATGCGGACAGCTTGAATCGGCGAATTCTTTATGTTGATGGTTTTCGGACTGCTAAGAGAGTCTGGTCGTGCGGGCGATTGCTGGTACTCGTGAGGAGAGTCAGGGTCCTGTTCCATGAACTCCGAATCTGTCGTGTGGGTCCAAGTCTGAGCTCTTCGTCCGACGTGGTAGACCAAATAATCTCGTAGATCTTCGAACGAATTTATGCCGACGGAGGACACTGACGAGAGGGAGAGCTCACTAGGCGAATATGCACGCACAAAATGTTTCGTTTTAGGACTGGTAGCACTATGCACTGAGACGAAGTCGCGATAACCATGATTTAGGTGTGAGTCACAGGGCGTGTCGCTGGGTCCAAAATTGGAAGTCGAGGGAAATGAGTCACGAATCTCAAGGGATGCAGACACTTCCGACTTGAGGGCGGCCCTTCGTCGTGCTTTGAGTCTTCGGCGTAGATTTAGACGCTTCTTTGCACGAGGCATAAGTAGGGACGTCTACACGAAGCACATGTAGATATTCGTACATCGAGGACAGATAACCGGCACGAACGTATAGATGCGAGATATGAAAATAAAGCTGTCCTCTGGGGCGACTACACTTACTGCCGGCGTCGTGGGGAAATTAAATGGAGACACACGCACTCTCGGATACAATGGAAATTCACTTGATACGTTCACTGTCTCCTTTTGGCTGAGTTGAGGCGTTGTGGGCGAGTCAAACGATTCTTTACATCGTGGAGGATCCCCCAATGTTTCTTCATGATATTGGCGCACTGTAGGGATGTTGAGAAGTCCATCGTTCGCGTCAAGGCACTCTGGGGAAGCACTGTTCGGGATATCACTCGCGTAATTTATGTCCTGGCAGCAACTGTTCACACTAATTACATCAATTCGTGTCGATGTCACTTCACCTTGAGAATCGCACAAAGTTCCGATGGTTAGGTACCTGGAAACTCCGTCTGCTCGTGAAACTGTACGTGGGGCTTCCTCGTCACGACGACGAGCGGCGAGTCTTCTTCGAAGGTTCGGGCGATTACGTTTCTTACTGGAAGACGATGCTATTAAGGATGATCCAAGGAAAGAAGGGAAATTTCCCCGACAGCGATGCTATGGTAGGTGTGGACGAAGGCAGGACCCCTGACCCTTCACATCCACCGCGACACAAACCCTAGAACCTTAGGAGGTCCCCCGTTGGACAACCTCCCTAGGACCTTTGGGCGGACTCGGTGGCCCCATCGGAACTAAGCGACACTACCTGTGACGTAAATACCAATTACAGCGTGCAATACTGTCGAAGCGAGGATGGGTTGGTTATAGAAGGTATACGATGGTCTTCCAAAATAAATATTCCTCCAAAATTAAATCCTGGGTAACTGAGGCTTCAAGCACCGAAGGGTACACACGCGTAAACACGAACCGTTGACTGGATGTAGAAGCGCGATAGCTCTGGTTAAGCTGGAGGTCTTACCCGTAGGTAGGTTGGAAGATGAACTGACTAGAGCTCGAGAATCTCCTTGCCTCGTAGATGTAGTGGGGGTTAAATGGTGGGGCGGCAGCGCGCGCATCTCCCCACCGTGTGAAGAGTTTCGCGCGCCGACCACAGGCCGTAGACGGGGATTGTGTGCACGCCTCGGTATCAGGGCCGTCTACATTTTATTTTATAAAAGGGACTTCAATCATGCACCTGCTTACTAAAATTTCATTAACAATTTTTTTTAACTTACAAAATCAAGTTTAATCTTTGAGTTGGTAGCTAATTGTTCATCGAATGCAAGAAAATCATCCAATTCTTGAAATGTGACATTTAAATTATTTTCCATTATGAATCCTCTTTTCGACTCCTTATTTTCAGTAAGAAGACTTTCCAACATAAGTTCTATGCGATTTAACCTTTTATTATTTTCTTGAATCTCAACTTTAAAATTGGTTAATCCTTCCAAAATAGCGCTGTATTCAATCATAGAAAAAAAAGTATTTAAAAACTGACAATAAGTAGATGTGTAAATTGCATATCTATATATTACATATATATTTTACCATTTGATGCATTCGGAACTTTTTCTTTGTCCTTTCTGACCAATTTTAAATTTTTTTATCACCGTGAATTTCGGATTTGTTATTCTTGCAATATTTTTGACTTTTGCTGGTATTCTTGCATTTAGAAATTGGATTGACTTCCTCAGGCAGATAATCTTAAAATTTAAAAAAAAATTACAATGAAAATCATAAATAATAATTAGTGATGGATAATTTCAACATAGCAATTTATCAAACTTACTACTTTGCACCTCGATTAAATTTTTGCTTTCTGATAAAACTTCAGCTGATCCCCTGTTAAACTCTGTGTACAAATCATTGAAATTCTGGTCCAACAACAAATTATCAGACGCTTTATTTCCAACTTGTGCATTGATGGTCCATTGAAAAGTAAAACAAGAAATGCAACCCTTTGAACCTAGCATATTTGAAGCACTTGTCGATTCTTTATTGATCGATTCTTTTAAGGTAGGTTGTTTACTATTAACTGATTAAATTAATGCAAATTATTACTGTAAGTACTGTAAGGACAATTATTTTTATATTATAATAAATGACCTATAAATACAAAATTATTTTTAACTAGAATTTGTATAAGATTTAAAACAAAACTTTGTAATAATTAATTTTATAAGAATATTCCTTACGGTCATCTATATTTTATTTGTCATCAAAATAATAAAATAAATAATAATTTACTCACCAGTTTCAAGGACTTTTGCAATTTAATTATTTTTAAATTTGTTATAGGCTTTTTTATTTTGCCTACTTGGCTTATAAATTCGATCAGAAGATGTTGAACTGTCCGTAGATATATCATTCTGTTTTTTGTTGTTCTTTTTTTTATCCAATCTTTTCGCAAATTTCTTTTTTGCATAAACTTTCCTCAGTTTTGCCCCAATCATGGTTTTTTGTTCACTATTTTCAAATGAACAATCTGATGCTATTGGTGATTCGTTTAAAAGAAGTGACTCAGGACCTGCCGTAGATTTTCTAAATTTTTCTGCAATGAATTCTGCCTTTTCTTCAGGCGTATAATCTGAATCTGCAGTATAAATGGAAGATCTTTTGTCGCCATTTCTCGCACAAAGTTTTTTCAGCTTTTCAGCTGCTTCATCTAAATTTCCTACGATAAAATAAATACTTTTACATTTTTCTTTTTTAAGGAACTATTTTTGTCAAAATTTTTTAGAATTTTAAATACGACTTACTAGCCTGATCAACTAGTGAGATATCATAGACTGGCCAATACACGATCGGTGAGATATTAGTAGAAGCCTTTGCTTCTATTAATCGATTCAAAATTTCTGACGTAGCTTCATTATAGGGTGGAGGCATAAATTTTGTGACTAAGTGTCCTCTTCCTGTGTCGAAATACACCCAAGATGAAGGAACAACATCTTTGCTGCCATCGGTTGAAAATGAGACTAATTGAAATTCGTACACATCTTCCAAAGATTTCCTTTTATTTTCCAATCGATAAATAGCGACGAAAACTGTGTCGTAAGTTTAGCCAGTGTTGCCAGGTTAGGAGCATTTGTCTTATTTGCTATCAGGTGAGTGACGTCATGTGGTGCAAGAGCAAGTAAGATAAATGCTCCTAACCTGGGAACACTGAGTTTAGCTCCAATCTATACTATATGTAGTTTGAATAATAGTATTTTAAGTTGTAAAATAAAATTGGGGGATGGGAAACTGTATGAGAAACTACAAAGGATCCGGGTTCAAACAACGATAAACTTTCTCATATATCTAGTATATACATATGTGATTTTTTCAAATAACAAATAGCTTATTCCTCAAACTTTAGAATTTTTGAAAGGTTTTAAAAGTTTTTATAAAAAGTAATCAATTAAAATAATAGCACGCGAGAACTCTAATCTAAAAACTATGGTAATATTTTGAAACAAAACAACATCTATTTTTCAATTTTATCTATACTCATATATTATAATATGATAAATAACTTACCTTTCTTGCTCTGCGAAGTCATTGAGACTACGAAATCGTGACGAATAAATGTTAATTTCTCTGCACAAACGAATAGATGCAATGCGAAAGCAGTTATCATATACACTCGACTTCCCCTATAGTAAAGAAGTCGAAACCAGAGTCGTTCCAATAGTAAAAAAATTCCTTTCCTCAAATTTCACATAAATTGCGCATGCGTCACATCAAATACGAATACAACCAATCAGATGCCGAGCCCAACGCATGTGCAGTAGTTATCAAGTGATAATAGTGAGATATTCTGTTTACTATTGGGAACGAAATCTCTTTACTATTTGGAACATGTTACTATTGGGAACATTACTATTGGGGAAGTCGAGTGTAAAACTTCTCCAATACTCTTAAGGTTGGCTGCATTGCATGTGCAGCACATGATGGCTTCCTACAAGAGAAATGCTACGAATAGTAAAATTTGGGGCGCGATTTAAAATTGAAAATGATCTACTGCAAATCGTAGTTTATAAAATAAATTAAACTTCCTTTATAATTTATATCTACGTGAAAAATGTTGAAATAAATTGAAATTATTCAGTAAACACCTAATCATAAAAATATGGAAAGGAACAAAATAAATGTTGATTTACAACAAAAATATTTTTTATCACTAATGTAACAAGGGCATGACATATTCACTTTGTCCAAGTTTTCTCTAAAATTAATGCTTGATTTAACTAACTTACTTTCGATACACGATACATCGTACGTTTTTTTGGTTTTAGAAGGTTCACTTTGCAATTCGAACATTTGTAAGTATTTTGAGTCAAACGGGTATGTGAAAATCGACTTTCTTTTTTCTAAAACTTCTCCTGTAACATTGAAGTGGTCATTTTTTGAAATTTTCTTAACTTCAAGTACTGTACCATCTTTCATTAAAATTACATTATTCGGTGAAGAGTTTGTAATTGTGACCTGCTTATATTTAATTGCTTTTATTTCGGTCTTATTTTCTTTTTAAATTTCAACTAAAATAGGAATTTGAGCCTTTTTACGTTTGTGGAGTTTCTCTTCGTGCAAACGTTTACAAATCTGTGCCAAAGGCCGATTGGGTGTCCGAACGTACTTCTTTAATTTTCCAAGAAAATTTTCAAATGGAAACGCTGTGATTCTACTTAAATTACAGTTCATATTTGTAGCGTCGTCAGCCAAATGAAGTAAATGGTGAGAATTTAAAACTTGAGCCTTTAGACCGTAGATTTGCCTTAAGGTGACAAAAAAAGTATTTAGGTATTTCTTCGCATGGTCCCCGTATTTTCTAAAATATTTTTCCGCATACAATACACGACAACTTGCATGAAAAAGCAAGAAATTTTGGTACAATGTTTTACGCAGAATATGTTTAAGAACAATCGGCCCGCAGTATAATAGAAAGAATCTAAATTCTGTGGCTTTCCACTTTCCAAGAAAATCTATAGACCTAGGTTTTCGTTGAAACTCACAGGGAACTTGTAGTTTTAACAATTTCATTCGTCTTGCAAGTTCGTTTCTATTCTGTCGACTTAATTTGTATTGGCCTTTTACAATCCAATACCCTAATAATTTTTTCACAGTCCCCAAGCAACATAAATGCATAAAATCTGATATAAAGCAAAAAATCATATTTATTTGCGGCACTATATTTAGTAACGGTGTTACAATATTGTGATGTTCAAGTTGTTCTTGATTTCTGAAAGATACATCCGTTCTTTCTACTGAATCAGTAGATGGATACACAGTTGTGCCGTCAACTTTAAACCCTTGGACTGTGTATCTTTCACAAGCATTCAGACCTGAGTGACCTTCAAAAAAGCACGAGCTGGAGTATCACATATGAAACACTTGATATGAACTCCAAAATGTCTGCCAGAAATCTTTTGGTTTCGATTCACCAAAATAAATTGAGACAGGAAATGGTTCATATACGTCGGGGTTAAAGTGTACTTTACATAAATTTGGCCAAAGCTTTTGACTACCCGAATGAGCTAAATCCATTCCATCCCAGTTAAACTCTAGCTCAATGACATCTTCATGATGTATCTCAATATTTATGCATTCATGAAGACCTTTAGCAACTCCAAAATAAACAAATTCACCCATGGTTCCCTTGCTATCTTCCATTTTCTTAATAACACAAGTTACATCCGCAGTTTCCAGAAACGTTTTTGAGGATTTTGGAAGATTTGGAAGCAACCTAGGTCTTAGAATCTTTAATAAGTTATCCAGAACACATTTACTTATTTTACATTCTACAGCCCATTCTCTTAGTTGCATCATTTCCAGATTCTCATCTTCGAGAATGTAAATATCATCATTCTCGTTTTCAATTTGATCTACGACAAGATCTCTCTGTGAATTCTGAGATTCAGAATCCAAACTATCTTCGCCTGATGAAGAATTTTCTGGTAATTCAATTTGATTTACGACAAGATCTCTCTGAGAATTCTGAGATTCAGAATCCAAAATATCTTCGTCTGATGAGGAATTTACTAGTGATTCATCAAAGTTTCTTCTAGACTCAACATTTTGGTCTTCTTCTCCCAAGTTTTCTTCTTGATGGTTCTCTACAAAATAGCAAAAATAATAAAAATAATTTTAAAAATATTATGTATTTATATTCCGCCTTCTTATTTTTAAATAAATAAAATATCTCGTTGAATATTTGAGAAATAAAAGCAAATATATTATAGCCGACCCCTGTCTAGTCCCTTGGAGCTTGTATTTTGCATGAAAACTATATTTTTCATAAATTTTCCATGTTTACTATAGCATTTTGTAATTTTTATGAAAAATATAGTTTTCAAGCAAAATACGGGACCACGCAGCGGTTGACTAATATATTTTCGTGGTGGCATAGTTTGACATTTGCCCTTAATATTAAATACTATGAAACAAATTAAATTACCTTTTAGAGAACTTGAATGAGAACTGTCAGAAGTCTTGTCACTCTCACCTGCATTAACTTGTTTTCGAGCGCGATATTTTTTTGACCGAATACGATTACGGTTTTGAATAGACCTTTTTCTATTCTCCATTTCTTAA
Organism: Synergus umbraculus; assembly: GCA_900474325.1. Lineage (NCBI taxonomy): Eukaryota > Metazoa > Arthropoda > Insecta > Hymenoptera > Cynipidae > Synergus > Synergus umbraculus. Next base: position 8,060 of record UCOK01018876.1, on the reverse strand, counting down.
TCCTTACTATATTTATAAATTTTCAGATTATACAATCATTTAGTTAGGCTCTAAGTCAAAATGACATTTGCATTTCACACGCAACGATTATTAAAATATAGGTTATGTTGCTGTATTCGATCGACATTGTCAAGTATTCCTCAAGAATTCCCGACTTAGGGTTTTCGAAAGGAAACCCCATCAAATCCACCAAATAAAAATTTAGCATACTGACCGTATCTCAATATTATGTAATTAATTTTTAACCGGAACAACTAGAAAATATTTGTATATGGTTGCCTGATCACCACCACATTTGATTAAAAATTTTTTATTCAAAATAGAAAACCTGACGAGGGCCTTGTCTAAACCCTACTTTAATTGGGGCTAAATAGGGCAATTTCTGCACGGGTAATGGTACAAACAAATCAATAATTTCTGTTACGCACTTTAAACCCGGAGCATGAGGAACAATCCGCAGAATCACTTATTTCTTGTATACATTGATCTTGAGTGTTATTACTAATGCCTGCAGCAGAGTTTGTAGACAAGATTCCTGACAATTGAATTATATTGATGTCTCTGGTTTGGTCACTCCATAAGTTATATTCGTCGTTAGAATTCAGACCCTCACCGACTAAGTGTACTTGCTAAGGATTGAAAACCACTGTAAATTCCTGTAATCAATGCAATACTTGAAACATTTATTCTCAAAATTAAATTATTTTACACTCTATATGGTTACACTATACATGTTTTTAAACGAATTTCTTACCTCTACTTCCATTTGCTCCATTATTTCTTCCTATAAAAAACTTTCAATTCATATTTGCTCTTTTCATTTAAACAAATACGAATGCAAAAATGCTTTATAAACTAGAATCTATCTGAAGAAATACTAACGAGTTTCTCACGGCGAGTCAACTTTCCGGCCGCTGCGCTAAACGAAGTTGCCGCTTTCTGGCATCGTCGAGCAGAAAAATAGTATACACACCATGGCCAGTAAAAAAGAAAGCCTCAGATCACATTTTTGTCAACCTCGGCTTCGCCTCGGTCGAAAATTACATGTGATCTGAGACATTTCTTATTACACTGGCCTATGTATTAATATACTATTTAAGGCGATTCCATTATTGCACAAGCTAAATACCTATACGTCTTGCATTAGGACCCGATAAATTCCACTAGACGTTTTTTTTTGTACCAATAAACACCGAATTTTCACTCGGCATTTTCAACTTACTAAAATCCTCACTTATTATTAATTTTTTATTTATTAAATCCGATGAGAACATCGGTACTTAGGCATTCGTTATGATAAATAATTATCAGATTTTTGCGTTACGTTTGTGATGCCATAATTGGAGGATAAATCTGGTGACCCAATAAGCACCACATTATAATCTTTTTCCTCCCACGCATGGGGAGTATTGCATAGTGCTCTCAGATCGAGCTAGAAATTTACCCCCTCTACTTTTACAATTTATCGAAAAAAAGTAATTTATTATCAGGGTTGCCAGTATTGGCGATTTGGCGCCAAATTGGCGATTTTTTTCGCAAATGGCGAACAATTTTCAGGTTTGGCGACTGGCGACAAAATTGGCGATTTTCGATTTTCAGTTGGTTACTTACGGCGACAGTTGAAAGCCTGCCTGCAGAAAGTCCATAAGAGTAAAAAAGACGGACCGTTTTGATTGTTCTCTATCTCTTTCGCTCTTGTTGATTTTCTGCAGGCAGGCTGCCAACCTTGATCGGCTTTTTCTTGCGGGTGCTAAAGCCCTAATATGCCAATCTACTTAAACACGGGGTTGAGACAACCAACCAGTTGAGAACAGATCATGTCCAATCACGTCTCCTAAATTATATTAACCAATCAATGGTATTCTTAGGAAATTTCAAACCAGGTTTAAACCAATAGCAAAGGTCGCTGAGTTAGTTGGCTCTTGCGAAAGGTAAAAATCTTTCTTGATATGTGTTCTGTTGTTCTCACTTTCTGAGTTTTCTGTACCGAAGTTTACGTTGACGGGTTAACCTCATACGTTTCACATTTCGCTTTATTCTTTGAATTTTGTGTTCGATTTAAATTCAAAAATAATCTGTAAGTATATACTTTTTTAATATTACTATTATACCTTTTTTTTAATGTTTCATAGTGATATTTTATTAGACAGATCGAAAATAAACTATATCAAATCCATCCGATCGAATTTTCAGTGCAAATTGGTACCTTTTGGCCACATTTAGAACACTGAATTTTTCGAATTTAAAATTCGATCTTCAATCGAAAATTCGACTTGGATCGAATTTTAAATTCGATCAGAGATCGGCGTTATTTCACATGGATTTAATTTCAAAACCAACTGAGTAATTTTGATTTTGAGAAAACTTACATTCGAAAAGAGCTTAGAAGCTTCAATTTTTTCTAGAATTAAATTCAATTTTGAAAAATTCAGTGTTCTAAACGTGGTCAAAAAGGTACCAATTTGAACTGAAAATTCGATCGGACGGATGCACACCTCTATTATAAATGAGTACCTAAAGTTTCTCAGATTTGTATATTTTAATAATAAGAATATTAATATTTACATTTTATGTAGGTTTATCAAAATTTTTGAATTATTATCGAAATAATGCACGATACATATTAGAGAGAATGCTTTCTTGTGGTCCCTCCTCCTTTTTTTTCTTTGTTGCGCCATCGTCATAGAAGGTGATCAACAATAGCATGGGAAAAGTTGGTGAAAAACTGCGAACGTACAGAAAAGAATGGGAGTCTATGCCTTGGGCAAAAAGTAATTGAATTTTTTTACATAACATACTCGTATTTATAAAAAAATGTTCTACTTATTATATTCTGTTTATAGATAAAAACATATTATTTAAAACAATATTATAGGCTGGTTGACTAAGGCTGATGGAACGAAATACTTCAATGAAGCATTTTGTAAAATCTGCAATAAAGATTTGCGAGCACATCGAGCCGACTTGGAAAAACATACAAAAAATGCAACCCATCGGCGAAAATGGGAGAGCGTATACTCAAGCAAGCAAACTCAATTGACTTCGCATTTCCCAACACACATTGCACGCGCAGATAAGGACAGAGATTTGAAAATGGCTGCGTACATTTCAAATCATAGTTCGGTAAGAAGCATTGACCATATGTGCGATCTTTTAAAAGACTTGGGCAAAGGTACCAGTTTTGAAAATTTTAAAATGCACCGAACAAAATGTAGCAGTCTAATCAAATACGTTATCGCGCCTTGCATGTTATCTTATTTAATCGTTGATGTTGGTGATATGATGTTTTCATTGATTGTTGACGAGTCAACTGATATATCTACTTTTAAATACTTAAGTTTGTGCATAAAGTATTTTAGTGCAAAATTCGGTCGTATTGTTACCGACTATTTAGGCATAATTGCATTAGAAAATGCCACTGCTGATGCACTTTACGATGCTGTAATTGAGTTTTCCGCTGAAAACAATCTAAGCTTAAAAAACATAATAGGTATTGGCACAGATGGTGGTTCAAATTTATGTGGGGTAAATCATTCATTATATGCATTATTAAAACAGCGATATCCGAATCTACAATTCGTAAAATGCATAAACCATGCGATTGATAAGTCAACCTCTAAAGCAGCTATTGAGTTTCCAGCAAATGTTGAATTTCTATGTAGAGAAATTTACAATTGGTTTAGTCACTCTCCTCTACGTAAAGCGATATACTGAAGAACTTGGGAAACTTTAAATATGGGGTTTCTTGATAAAGATGGTAAGCTCAAAAAGTTCCATGAATTTGTCCAATTATCCGAGACTCGATGGTTAGTGCGATTTTTCGTTGTCAACGTCTTATTAGAACACTGGTTAGAACTTCAAACACACTTTCACAACGTGGTAGAAAAAGAAAAATGTTTAACTGCCCGTTTGCTAGATCAGATGTTGCATGAGGATGTAAACCTTTTGTATTTAAAGTTTATAAAGCCAATTTTGTACGAAGTAAATCGAATCAACAAGATTTTTTAGACTGAGAATATTGACTTGGGCTGTGCAGTTAATGATCTTATCGCGCTTGTATTACTTATTGCGAAAAAGATTATGAAACCATCCTTCGTGGAAAAAGGAATACATCCCGTAATCAAAGCATATGATAATGAGTTAGCTTACTTAAAGCTTGAACAAGTGGATTTTGGTATTGAATATTATCAAACTTTGACTAAGTATAAACTTACAGAAGAGCAGAAGTTGGATGTAGAAACTCGAGCGTTTGCGTTTCTAAAACACCTTTTTCGTGAACTAGCTCAGCGAATACCAGAAAATTTGAAAATTTTTGAAGGATTGAAAGTCTTATCACCGGCTGTATGTTTGAACCAAATTCGACCATCTTTCAAAAACTTACTTTTACTTAGTCAGCTTATTGACAAAAATAAGCTCGGCATTGTAGAATCTCAATGGAACAAACTAAATACAATTAATTGGGAAACTCACTGCGATAAATCGATTTTGAAAGGATCACATACATTTTGTTCAAAAGTGTATTTATTCGAAGATGCTGTCGGAAATTTTGTATTTCGAGATCTTGCATTATATAGCTTAAGATTACTTTCTCTGCCATCTGGCAATGCTGTAGTAGAAAGGGTGTTTTCTGTGATGAAGATTACCAAAACCAGGTTGCGTAACAAAATGGGAATACCAATGTTAGATGCTCTACTACGAATTCGATGCAGATTTTATGCAACTAATTCTTGTTGCAAAAGTTTTACGCCAACTCAAGATATGTTTGAGAAGTTTAATTATAAGATTATGTATCCCTCTAAGGACGAGGAACAGGAAAAAATAGACACAGAAATCGTCGAAGTTTTAGATAATGTCGAATCAATATGCATAAGTATTCCAGAGTTTTAAAAAGATCGCATCACATTCGTATGCCTCATTTTATTTCAGAGTTTTAGTTTACGTTGGGCCTGAAAGCATTTTCAAGTAATAAGAAGTCCAACACATTATAGGTCGTTTATTAATAATTAAGGGTCACAAATATGTGATATGCGTGATATGTACCTAGTCTTTGTACGTAGTAAAATATCTCTTTATCGTCCTTAATTTAAAACATGTTAAATATCACATAAATAAATAAATAAATAAAAATATATATATATATATAAATTAAATATATATTAGAACTAAGAAAATACTCATTATATGTTATAATATGAAAAGTTCCTATAATAAACTCTTTGTAAAATAAGATATTTTGACTCATGCCTTTTTCATAAGATAAAAAATCGCTTTTTAAGTTGTAGCGTTAAAAACAATTAAATATTAACAATATTTTTACTTGGAGAAATTTAAAATTTGTCTGTTTCGAGTCTATTGTCTATTTTCAAATGCTCAATAAATGATTTTTACTTTAATTATTAATAAAGATTTGTTTCAAGTCATATATTATTTTATGAAATGCCAATCGATGGGTGCTACCATGATTGTCATTTCTCGCAAAACCGTCATTTTCGAGTTAATTTCAAAGGTGTACGATTTTCACAATTAATAGGTGCTTCTATGGTTGTCAAAATCTAACACAGTTATTATTAAATAGGTGCTTCTAATAATAATATCTGTCACCTGAGAAATTGCTTAGTAGTTTCGGTAACAAACGAATGAAATCATAAGATTAGGGAAACTTGATTTACTCTAGTTCAGGCGCTCCTGAGAGAGATAAATTAAACCGACTTGAATAATATTCGTTAGGTGCTACTAAGGATATTATTTAATAATATTAGACTAGGGAAATATACTAAAATATAATTTACTTTGTCCACCGAACTGTCAACCAATCTCTCCGCTTACCGTATCTACCGTTGAGGGGAAGACAGGTAACGTCGATATAACGTTTAATTCAATGTTACGCAATTCTCAGAATCTCGCTCCGTCTCGATTCACCATTTACTGTACCGCGTGCTATACTCTTTTCACACTATATATTATACTCTTTTATTCAGACGTATTGTCGTTCACATTAAATTCCGTTTCACTAAATACTAATGATTTTGTAAATGTAAATATTTAGTTAAATAAATATATATTTTGTTATTTTGTTGTATCAAAATTATCGGATCTGTTTTATTGCCTCTAAACCTAACCCTGGCTAGGCTGAAGCTTCCGCTGAGGCAATAATTATCAACCCCCGAAAAACAGACCATTACACATATTATGAAATAGTGAGTTGTCCTTTGTCGATATTAGATAACAGAATGGTATTATCTGGCGGACCCGATATACACCGGAAAGAGTGAAAGTGGTACTCACCAGGTCCAATGAAATGACATATAAAGTGGTGTTTATCGGTTCTTTAAATATTGTCCTATACATCATGCAGAAAATATAATTTTAGTTCGTAGATACATTTTCATGATTCACAAGGACGTAATTAATTGATCTCGCATCTATAGTACAGCGGAAAGTTCCTTTTTCATGTATATAATAACATGTAAATTATGAGGACTATTTAAGGCGATTCCATTATTGCACAAGCTAAATACCTATACGTGTTGCGTTAGGACCCGATAAATTCCACTAGACGTATTTTTTTGTACCAATAAACACCGAATTTTCACTCGGCATTTTCAACTTACTAAAATCCTCACTTATTATTAATTTTTGCTTCCTCATAGAGGGAAGCTTTGTAGTGGTGACAAAATCTAGTTTCCTAAAAAAGGTTTTTTTGAACACATTTCAAGGGCAATATATCTAATATGATCATCTGAAAAAATGTCCGGATGTGTGTGTGTGTGTGTATGTGTGTGTGTTGTTTTTTTTTTTTTTTATACTTGGTAAAAAGGGGACCGATGATTTTGGTTCGGAAAAATGCAGATCTTAATGCACAACCAGCTACGGGTTCGGGTCATCACCCCTACTCCTGTTATACTTGCCGGTTGACTGACGGCTCGGTTTGACCTTTACGGTCGCCCCACTACGCAGTAAAAACCCATTAACCAAGTTTCTTCTTTGGCGTAAATTTTGTCCTCGCGGGACTTCAGTTAAGTATTACGTCGCGAGGACCGCCACAGCCCTTAGGCCCTTCCATCAGCTCCGAAGAACTTTGTCAAAATTGCGGCCTTCTTTACAGGCGCATCAACCGCGCCTCTCTTCTCTCCTGCTCCTGCTGTCGCAATCTCGTCATGACACTTTCGGCGAAAACGTTCACTGAAGTCCAATTTTCCTCCGTCTGTATCATCAACTCTACCAGTGTTTCCGGAGTTGGCTTCACTCCAAGCTTCTCCTCCAACTCAATTCTGTGTTCCTTGAAGCGCGGGCACACAAACATCACATGCTCCGCATCTTCATCTACTCCACAGCCATGAGGGCATTCCGTCAAATCATCATGTTTGAATTTATGAAGATAAGACCGGAAGCACCCATGACCGGATAGCATCTGGGTCAAGTAATAGTTGACCTCCCCATGGTCGCGGTTGACCCACTTGTCCAGCTGCGGAATAAGGCGGTGTGTCCATCGCCCCTTCTTGGAGTCATCCCATTGCATCTGCCATGTGTGGTGTGTGTGTGTGTGTGTGTGTGTGTCACGATCCTGCAATTTCTTGAAAACGCGTAGAGATAAATTGATAAAATTTTACATAGCTATTCCACTACATACCTAGTTGAATTTCTTGCAAAGGTTTCACAAAATATTTAATTTTAAAAGTTTTATTTACTTTTATAATTTTCTTAAAATTCATTTTTCCACTATAACTTCTCAAATATTGAAAATTTAAAGCTGGTGTAAGGGAAATGAAGATTTCTTTCATCGAGATGAATCGATTGACCTACATGATTAATGCATTTCATTAAAAAATAAGCATGTTAAAGTTAATTGTATTTTCAAAAATTAATTTTTCGACTATAACTTTTTAAATAATCAAAATTTTGACTTGACGTAAGGAAAAAAAAAATTCTTTGTGTCGAGACGAATCGATTGACCTGTATGATTAATGCATTTCATTGAGAAATAAGAAAGTTATGGTTCTATTTAATTTTGAAAAATTAGTTTAACAACTATAACTTCTCTAATATTCAAAGTTCGAAGC